>CANUEP010000267.1:0-14958 GCA_947857235.1 Jatropha podagrica
TGTGTATGATTAATTATTCTAAGTACATTACTACACACCTATCTCTAGAGTTAAATAATACTTAGTTTTAGTATACCTAGAAATTAGATAGAATTATTCTCTACTCATATTTCTATAAACATAGCATTAAGAGTAAAGTTGCAAGTGGACCTAACCCATTCCTCATGGGATCGATCTTTTTATTACTATATTGCGATCCGTATACTTGCGGGAACTCAAAAGAGAGACGCAACATTAAGCAACTGCCCCCGATTTAGGGAAACTGAGGTGCTCATGTCAGGTTTTGAGGCTTTAGTAATTTGAGCTGCTCAGGTCGGGTTTTAAGGCTTTGGATAGTTTGATGTGCTCAAGTCAGGTTTGAGGCTTTGGTAATCTAAGGTGCTAAGGTCAGATTTGAGGCTTTTGTATACGAGAAATTAATGCATGAGCTAAGATTTAATTGCATGACTCGAGCATTGCCCTTGGTTTAGGGAAATTGAGGTGCTTAGGTCAAGTTTTGAGGCTTTGCTAATCTGAGGTGCTCAGGTCAGGGTTTCAAGCTTTGGATAGTTTGATTTTCTTAGGTCAGGTTTGAGGCTTTGGTAATTTGAGGTGCTCAGGTTGGGTTTAAGGCTTTTGGATAATATGGGGTACTCAGGTCAAGTTTGAGGCTTTTGCATAGGAGTAAGTAATGCATGAGCCAAGAATTGATCGTATAACTCGGGCATTGCCACAAGTTTATGGAAACTAAGGTGCTCAAGTTAGGTTTTGAGGCTTTGGTAATTTGAGGTGCTGAGGTTAGGTTTTTGAGGCTTTGGATGGTTTGATGTGCTCAGGTTAGGTTTGAGGCTTTGATAATCAGAGGTGCTCAGATCAGGTTTGAGGCTATTATATAATTTAGAGTGCTCAGGTCAAATTTGAGGCGTTTGGATAGGAGGCAACAATGCATGAGCCAAGATTTGATGGCATGACTCAAGCATTTCCCCCATTTTAGGAAAAATGAGGTGCTCAATTTAGGTTTTGAGGCTTTGGTAATCTGAGGTGCTCAATTTAGGTTTTGAGGCTTTGGTAATTTGAGGTGCTCAGGTCGGGTTTTGAGGCTTTGGATAATTTGATGAGCTCAAGTCAGGTTTGAGGCTTTGTTAGTCTAAGGTGCTCAGGTCGAGTTTGAGGCTTTTGAATAGTCTAGGGTGCTCAGGTCAAGTTTGAGGGTTTCAGATAGGAGGAAGCAATGCACAAGCAAAGATTTCATGGCATGACTCGAGAAACTGAGGTGCTTAGGTCAAGTTTTAAGGCTTAGTAATCTGAGGTGCTTTGGTCGAGTTTTGAGGCTTTGGATATTTTGATGTGCTCATGTTAGGTTTGAGGCTCTGGTAGTCTAAGGTGCTCCGGTCAAGTTTAAGGATTTTGGATAATTTGTGGTGCTTAGGTCAGGTTTGAGGCTTTGGAAATCTTGGGTGTTTAGGTTGACCACGGGTTGGTTTCTAGGTTTAACACTGGATTAGTGTTTAGGTTGACCGTTGGATGGTGTTTAAGTTGACTATAGGTTGGTGTTTAGGTTTACCACTAGATTAGTGTTTAGTTTTACCACTAGATTGGTGTTTGGATTTAGCACTGGTTGGTTTTTTGGTTTTACCACTAGATTGGTGTTTAGGTTTTACCGCTGGATTGGTGTTTGGATTCATCACTAGTTAGTGTTTGGTTTCAGCACTGGATTGGTGTTTAGGATGACCATTGGACGATGTTTCAGTTGAACCCTGGATGGTGTTTAGGTTTACCATTGTATTGGTGTTTAACTCCTTCTCCATAACATGTAATGTATGAGTACATGAATGTTATGCCATTGTATTGGGTCTAGGGTCATTTACATGCTTTTGGTGGATTGGTTTGAGGGTCCCACCTGCTAGAGTTGGTATATACCTCATCATTTAACAATGTCGTATCAAATGGAATGATTTGTTACGCCAAACCTTTTACCCTACCATAAGGAACGAAGGTGCGCTAGATGAGTGAGTAGCTTTCTCAACATGAGGTAGCTCTAAGGAAGATTTCCCATAAGTGATAATAGTAACTTGGCTTGCTTAATTCTAATGATAGGAAAGGATCCTAAATGATGCATCTGAATGTATACAAAGGCGATTTTCAATTTAGACCCAAATTAGAGATCTGAAGCCTACCCAGTAATCCTCTTATTATATTTTTTAGTTTAAAAAATGCTTAAAGTCCCCAGTGGAGTTGCTATCATATGAGCCCCCTTCCAGACGCCGTGGGAAAGGTCTAAAGGACAGAAGCCTTTCCGGACGTGCCCATCTGGTCAGTTTCTCATGAAAACTAGGAGGAACCCCCTTGCATTTCCTTTCTTTTTTTTCTGGATTGGTCTTGTTGTGAGTTTAGTTGCTGGGCTGATTATCAGTTTTTCAATTTTATGGCTCAGTTTAGCACTTTTAAGTGATGTAGGGTTGGCTCTTTGGAGCACATTAACTATGTGCGGTGTGTTAAAGTCACCAACTTAATTTATTTTTATTTTCAGAGAAAATATAAGGTAAAAACCTCGTGATTGACTCCTTTAGTGTGCCACAATGGATAAAATACACTAGTACTAAATCATTGCATTCTGGGACTAGGTTTTTAGCTTCATTGCATATGGATCAAGAGTTTGGATCTAATTGAAAATCAAAAGCAGTGTTTTGCACAAATGTCAATTTATCGATACATGAACATTCTAATAATGCTTCTCAATACCTAGAATGTAGTGCATTAAAAGCATAAATAACTTGAAAGGGTATGTAATTTAGAAGGGAGCCCGACTCTAGCCTTGTTTATCGAGGATTCCAGGTCGTGACACATTCCCCTAAGTCCCAACCGATCAGTTCGGTCAGAGGCCAGCTACCTAGGCTGTAATCCGTAGGTATCCCTCGCTATCTCTTTTATATGAGGATCAAGGTGCTCGAAGTTGGTGCTGAGGATGCCACTCTTAGAATGGGCTTACAGATACGCTGACTAATTTCGGGTGTAACAACTCAAGTCTAGTAAGATATTGTCCGCTTTGGGCTGAACCCACTTAGGCCTGCACGATTTTGTTCTTTGACTAAAACACACTCAATAGCCCAAAAGGCCTCTTGGTAGTCTAAGGCCCATTCTTATGTACTTCACTTATACCTTGTGCTTAGCCGATGCGGGATTCGCCTAAGGTAAGCTAACATCTGAAGTTAGCATCTCATTCGGTGCGAGATGTTGCACTTCACCCCACTTAGGGACTCAGCGTTCTCATTGAGGTTTTCCCTACCACTAGCGAGAGGGACAAGGCTTGGCTATGGTACCAAGTTTGTAACAGCCCAGGCCTAGCAAGATATCGTCCTTTTTGGCCAAACCTACTCAGGTTCGCACGATTTTATTTTTGGGCTAGAACCCACTCAATAGCCCAAAAGACCTCTTGCTAGTCTAAGGCTTACCCATTCTTATGTACTTCACTTACACCTTGTGCTTAGCCAATGTGGGATTGCCTAAAATAAGCTAACATATCAAGCTAGCACCTCATTCTTTGTGGATATTACCCCAGGCTTAATTTGAAAACTGGGTTTGTCATTTTGTCAAACAGATCGGGCTTAAAGCATGCATAGTGTTGGATGGATTAAGCTTGGCAGTTTGATAAAGTGCCGGACGAATGAGGCTTTTGAATGAAAAAATTTTGAGTTTAGTGTAACATCCACCGCCCAATCCCGGAGGATCAGATGACAAATGCCACATTCGGTTCCAGAGCACCGTCTTATCCTACTTAATAACGTAAATGATATATTAGAAGTGGTTAAGTTTTCAAAGGAGGCAAGTAATATTTTTTTTTTAAATAAAATTTAAGGAAATTCTTACGAAAAATTCTTAAGAGTTTCCCCTAAAAATTGACTTGTCACACAAAGAAAAACAAAGCACTTCCAATATTAATATCTCCAAACCCCAAAACTCCGAATCAAAACAACGAATCACGCAGCACTTCCATATACTCATAACACTCATTTTAGATTCTATCTTAACATAATATCATCGATTCATGGAAATAATTGTTATTGATCATTCATTTCAAATTCTCATATAGATAAAACATTAAAAATAATCCCAAATCTCATTAATTTACAAATTAATATTTACAACCTCAATCTTTTTACACTAATATTATACATGCCATAACTCACATCCTACTATATGTTCTACCCAAAAATAAAATTTCCTCTCCGATGCTTCGCCTTGGATCTTCAAGTAGCTCCCACCGCTCATAACCTGCGCGTGATGAAAATCAACGCGTTGAGTGGAAGAATCAGTGGTACTAAACAACTTAATAAATAAATAAAAAAGATTGCCTAAGCAACAAAATCATTACGCAACTTAAAATTTCTTAAATCAAATACAAAATATCAAAAGTATACAAATCATTAAATATATTCTGAAAATCATAATTAAATTCATTCTTAAATATAAAATCATAGTTTGTCAAAATATAAGAAAACTTCTGTAAATACCATTATATTACCGTTTCTCTTGTAATCAAACATGATTTATTCTTCGTTAAGGGTTCATATGTATATTGAGAGAAATATAATCAGAATCGATTTTAGATATATCAGAGACAGAGATGTAGCCTATGAAAGCCCACCAAAGACAGAGATGTGGCTTGTGGAAGCACCACCAGAGTATAATAAGCGCGTCCGCTTATCCAGAGAGGGCTGATAACCCTAGCATATGATCATAGCTTATATCATAACAAAGAGGCATTAAAGCCAAGCGTGCTCAACTTACAGAGTAAATCTCATCTTACCATATTTTAACCATGCATAATAGAGTCCAAATAAAAAATATTCTTTTATAAATAACCTTATTACTTATACATAAATCCGTTGCAAAATATTTCATAACTTAACATATTTCTCATAAAATTTCATAAACTTACAACTTACAAAAATTACCACGTTCTCTTTTTATTCATACTTAATAAATTCAAATGGACATATTCAAAATATATATATACTTAATATAGTATAAAAGTACTTAATAAATTCAAATGGACATAACCTTATTAATAAATCAAGAAATTTTCAGCATTTTCATAAACTTGATATTTGCTGGGTTTTCAGGGTATAACTGAAGCTGTAGGTCTCCAAATTGAGTAAAATTTAACTCTTTAGAAAGATAAGACAAAATTCTACAAATTTTATGAAGAGACCACAGTCTAGATCAACCTCTAAAATAATGAAAATAAACTAAGAACACAGACTAATAGCCTAGTCCTGATTTAACACATCCAACTCTATATTTATTTAATTCCTACTTATCCGAGCACTCAATTTTGATAAATCCATATCTAGTGATTTGTTAGGATATCTGGAAATAAATTTCATAAAGGGATCAAAATCTAATTTTATCATTTTAGGGGGTCAAAGATAAGCAACAATTCGGACATACTAGTGGGCTGTCATGACAGAATCAATTTTGGTAATAAAATCATAAATTGAGCTATAGGTATTCAAATTGGACACATGAGGATGATTTAGAAAGCTAAGAAGTATAAATATAACTTTTATGAAGGACAAAAGATATTATCTTGCCATTTTAGTGGTGAAAAGGGATAATAAATTCGGATATACAAGTGAGACACCATAACGAAACCAGTTTCGATATTTAAATCATAAGTTGAGCTATAAGTATCAGAATTAACCATAAGAGGATGTTTTAGAAAGTTGAGAAATAGAGCTACAACTTTTATGAAGAAGTAAAAAATAAATGAAAATTATAAAATGGTCAAAAAATGATTTCTAGTCCCACTTAAGAACACCTCTAACATCAAAATTCATCAATTTAAACAACAAATACAAAATTTCCAAAATTCATTCAAAAATCTAAAAATTGAAAACTTAAGAAAATGAAAGCGAAAAGAGATATTAGTGCACTAACTTTTAAATGAAGGTTTAAGAAGCTTAAAACCTCTACTCTTGGGCCTTCTCCTTGCCTTTGGAGGATGGTTCTCCAACCTCTTCAAAATAGGAGAATTCACATTAGAATAAAAAATTAACATAGGAAATGAAAGAAGCATGATTTAATGCATCAATTACATGTTCTAATCATAAATTCTACTTATTAATTTTTAAAGCTCAAAAAATTACAACTTTCTTACTTGATAGAACTCCAATTTCCTTCACTTCCAATCACCAATTCTTACTTCTTCTACTTAATTCTTAAGGTTTATTTACTAATCTATGGTTTAATTCATGAACTTTGAGGTAGTTTAGAGGTAGAGAAAATGAATAAAAATGCAGGAAGGAAAGAAGAGGGAGAAGTTGGCGTGGAGAATAAGAGGAAGAAGAAGAAAGAGGTGTTGATGAGTGGTAACTTGAAGTGGCAAAGTCAAACTTGGCTTCTTCATTTTATGCCAAATGAAGGGCCATAATCAAGTCCTTAGTATTCTCATCCAATGGCTCTAAATATTTCTTAAATAATTCTCTTTTAAATATTATTTAACTCCATAAATTAATTAAATTAACTTCATAAAAATAATTCCTCAATTATTCCTTAATATACTACTCTAATAATCACTATTCATTAAATGCCTTAATTCACTAAAAATATTCATGAAATATTTTCTATCCACCTAAATCATGCAAACATGCTCCAAAAAAATTAAATAAAATATTAGACACACGTAGTAATTTTTTCGGACTGAAATAATACCAAGCACCAGACCGATGGTACTATTCATGGACCGATAAATCACTATTACTGACACTGCAAAAGACATTGAAAAATAGACAGTTACAGTTCTCCCGCCCCCCCCAAGGAAATTCATCCTCGATTTTCACCTGATATAAATAAGTGAGGGTGCTGTTGTTGCATATGATCTTCTCTTTCCCACGTTGCTTCCTTCGTCTTATGATTCCTCCATAGGACCTTCACTAGAGATATTCTCTTATTTCTTAATTCCTTAACCTCTCTAGTAAGTACTCATACGTCAAATCTAGCTGGATGGTGATGGATTTGGCTGATATAACATGCGAAGGATCTGATTGGTACCTTCGTAGCATAGATGCATGAAAGACATTATATATTCGATCCAAGTCTGACGGTAAAGCTAGTCTATAGGCTGATGGTCCCACACACTCTAAAATCTCGTATGGACCTATAAACCTAAGACTAAGCTTATCCTTCTTGTCGAATCTCAGAACTTTCTTCCATAGAGATACCTTCAAGAACACCCTATCACCCACTGCATACTCAATATCCTTCCTCTTAAGATTGACATACAACTTCTGACGATCTGAAGCCGCTTTCAACCTTTCTCTTATGACTCTAATCTTATCCTCTGCTTCAAAGATCAATTCAGAACCCACTATATTACCCTCACTAAGCTCTGTCCAGCATAGAGGTTTCCTACACCTTTTACCATATAAAGCCTCAAATGGAGCCATCTGAATACTCGACTGATAACTGTTGTTATGAGTAAACTCAACAAGCTGAATATACTTTTCCCAACTGCCCTCAAACTCTATCACACAAGCCCTCAACATGTCCTCAAGCACCTGAATCACCCACTCTGACTGACCATCTGTCTGCGGATGGAAGGCTGTGCTAAAATGCAGTCTACTACCCAAAGCCTCATGTAGCCTCTTCCAAAACCTCGAAGTAAACCTCGAATCTATATCAAAGATAATGGAAGAAGGAACTCCATGCAGTCTCACAATCTCATCAATGTAGAGCTCTGTGTACCGCTTCATCGTATAGTCGGTCCTAATTGGAAGAAAATGCGTTGACTTAGTCAATCTGTCGACTATGACCCAAATAGCATCTTTCTTCCTAGGTATAGCAGGCAAACCAACCATTAAATCCATGGTAATTCTATCCCATTTCCACTTTGGAAAAGAGATAGGGTGTAGCAAACCTGATGGGACCTGATGCTCTTGCAGGTTAGCATCTCGACACAAAATCTGCAACGTCCCTCTTTATAGTGGGCCACCAATACTGTACCCTCAGATCCTGATACATCTCATTACTACCTGGATGCATAGACTACGGACTACTGTGGGCTTCCTCTAAGATGCTCCTCTTCAAATCCGGGATCATAGGTACACAAATTCGATCCCTAAAATACAAGTAGTCATCTCTAATCTCAAATCTTTTCTTCTTACCCTCTTTGACTAAGCCTTTCCATAAGACAATAGTCTCATCACCCTACTGTGCCTCTCTAATCTGCTGAAGTAGGCTAGGTCTCACCATAAGCTCTGTTACAAGAGCACCATCTTTAGCCATTGATAACTGTACATTCATCGCACGAAGGGCAACTAAAGACTTCCTGCTGAGTGCATCCACCACTACATTAGCTTTATCCGAATATTAATCTATGGTGAAATCATAGTCCTTAAGTAGCTCTAACAATCTATGCTGCCTCAGGTTAAGCTCCCTCTCCGTAAGCAGATACTTAAGGCTCTTATGATCCATATACAAGTGGCATCTCTCACCATACAAGTAATGCCCCCAAATCTTCAAGGCAAACACAATAGCTGCTAACTCCAAATCATGGGTAGGATAGTTCTTCTCATGTGGCTTAAGCTGTTGAGAAGCATAAGCAACTACCTTGCCCTCCTGCATAAGCACACAACCCAAACCATTATGCGAAGCATCACTATAAACGTCACATGGTTTGCTTGGAGTTGGCTACGTAAAAATTGGAGCCTCAGTAAGCATCACCTTAAGCCTCTCAAAACTGCTCTGGCATCTATCAGTCCACTCAATTCGAACATCGTTACGAAGAAGTCTAGTCAAAGGGGCTATAATAAGGGAAAACCCCTTGACAAACCTCCTGTAATATCCAGCCAAACCAAAGAAACTGCAGACTTCTGTGACATTCTTAGGTGGCTTCCAATCTAGTAGTGCCTCAATCTTCTTCGGATCCACCCGTAGACCCTCTGCAAAGACAATATGTCCTCAGAAAGCAATCTCAGTCAACCAAAACACACACTTACTGAGCTTAGCATATAGTTGTCGGTCCCTCAAAGTCTGTAGGACTATCCGTAGGTGATGATCATGATCCTCTCTAGTCGGAGATAAACCAAAATATCGTCAATAAACACTACCATGAACTGGTCCAAGTAAGGATGGAAGTTCCGATTCATCAGATCCATAAACACTGTTGGAGCATTAGTCAACCCAAACGGCATCACCAACAACTCATAGAGGCCATATCGAGTCCTAAAACAGTCTTAGGCATATCCGACTCTCTAATTCCCAACTGATGATATCTTGACCTTAAGTCAATCTTCGAAAAAACAGTGGCCCCTCTCAACTGATCATACAAATCATCTATCTGAGGCAGTGGATAACGATTCTTCACTGTCACCTTATTAAGCTGCCTATAATCAATGCACAACCTCAAAGTGCCATCTTTTTTCTTCACAAACAATACTAGACCGCCCTAAGGGGATACACTAGGTCGAATGAAACCCTTATCAAATAACTCCTGTATCTAAATCTTCAACTCTCTCAACTCAGTAAGAGCCATCTGATTTGGAGCAACAGATATCGGCGCAGTACCTGGCATAACCTCGATACTAAACTCAACCTCTCTCACAGGAGGCAAACCAGGCAAATCCTCGGGAAATCACATACTATCAAAATCTCATGGAGAATGGAAGATCTCTACTCAGGCTCAAGTACATAGGCTAAGAACGCCTCGTAGCCACGCTGTATCATCCTCCTAGCAGTACTGGCTAAAATAACATTAGAGAGGCAATCCATCCTCTCCCTCACAACTATAATGTCCTCTCTAGATGAAGTCTGAAGTGTAACCTTCTTACGTCTACAATCAACAATCACCCCATGTCTAGATAGCCAATCCATGCCCAATATCACATCGTATTCCTGGAAAGACAACTCTATCAAATCTCCTAGAAATACATACCCATGAATGACTATAAGGCAATCTCTAAATATCCGGTCAACTACAACACTCTAACCTAAGGGACTAGTGACCTCAATGCTATGCTCAAGCGTGTCTGTCTACGTACTACCCAATCTACCCATATGTATGCATATATATGAATGCGTGGAGCCCGGATCAATCAAAGCAAGTACGAAAATGTCAAAGATGGAGAAAGTACCTGCAATGACATCCAGAGCATCCTGCTGCTCCCTGGTCCTGATTGCATTGGCCCTAGATGCTCTAACCTTCAGTCTATCCACTATCTCAAAAACTGGCCTCTGAATCCTAGTACCATGTACATCACCTCGGCCTCTGCCTCTACCTCTCTGAACATAGGGAGTTTGCCTCCCAACCTAGCGAACCGAACCAGTAGCTACCAGTGGGCAATCCCTAATCATATGCTCAGTAGATCCACATCTAAAACATGCACCCGTGGCTCTCCTGCACGTCCTAGAATGTCCCCTACTACACTGGGTACAAATCGAAATATCTGACTATGCGGCATTCCCGCCACTAGCAATAGACATAGCCTGAGGAGTTGATCTCACATATGAACCTTGGCCTAATCTCCAGCCCAGTCTAAACTGCATTTGTGGTCCAGATCTAAACCTCTTGCTACTAGACTGGACCATAGAAGTTTGTCCAGATGTAGCACCCTGAAAAACCTCTTTTACTGACTGCCCGCTGGGTCCTCTGACCTCTAGCCTGTCTCTCATTGTGGATCACCTCAAGCTCTCAAGCAGCCTTCACCAAAGAAGTTAATGTGGTGTGAGCCTGAGATGTCAAGTGCATCCTGTACTCATCCAATAATCCCTTCCTGAACTGTTTACACCTATCTGCCTCAGAAGAAATCAAGTTAGAAGCATACCTACTCAACTATAGGAACTCCTGCTCATACTCAGAAACGGTCATCCGAACCTACTTAACTCAAGGAACTCTGCTATCCGCTGATCTACATAAAGCTCCCCTACGTACTTCTCCCGAAACTCAGATAAAAAGAAATCCCATGCCACATCCTCAACTCTAGCTGTCTTAACTATTGACTCCCACCATAAATAGGCATCTTCCTTTAGCAAGGAAGTGGCACAAATCAATCTATACTGGGGACTGCACTGCAGCTGCCCCAAAATGCTCTTCATAGCTCAGAGCCAAAACTCTATGGTGGAAGGGACATCATACTTCTGACCCATAAAGTCAATAGCACCATACTTCCTCAGTCTCTCTATCGGGAGACGGACTGGAATAGGGGTCGGTGTGACTGGAGCCTGAGGAACAGCTCCCGTAACCTGCCTCAAAGCAGCAATTAACTGCTGGACAAAATCACCCTGATTAGGCCCAGCAATTGAGGCGCGCTCTACATGCAAACCAGCACACCACTAGCGGCATCACCAGCTGGTATACCACCCTCAAGTAGGGCATCCTCTGGAGGGGCATAACTGTCCACCTCCTCATCAGACAGATGCTAAGCCATAACTGAATACCTACAAAGACCAACAGGTTCGCATTAGAGAGAAGTTCCCAAACAGACTAATATGGCATGTATTTAACTTAAATCACTTATGCAATTACTCCAAATCAAATAAATTCTCACACCAAATCATATATCCTAGAATCAGCTAAACCTATGCTCTGTTCAGAGCCTGACCCCCTCCAGCAGATATATGGTTTGAGGACGAACCACGTGGAAGTTAGTGAGCCTGAGACATCCCGACCAGGCAAAGCGATCCTAAGAGGGTGGGTAGAACAGCGCTCTTGGCGAGCCTCTAGGATAGCAGGCTAGCCAGGGTAGTCGAATGCGGGACACAGGAATGAATCAATCATACATCAAAAAGGGGGTAACTATTCATCAGAGGTGCCTTTTGGTGGAATGGCTGGAGAGTTGGAAGAACTTTAAGGTTAAGCGTGCTCGCTTGACAGAAATCTTAGGATGGGTGACCTCCTGGAAAGTTCCCATTTCACCTACATGACAAAACCGTGCGGGTCTTGCCGATCTAGTATGGGATGGATCCGGCTTGATCTAAAGCGGACAATTCCTCTGGTGGTTGGAGTCAGGGTGTTATATTTAGTGATTATACCCTCATGCTTGTGATGTGGCCGGAACAAAGCTCCACGATTGTGGTCGATTCTTCCTCCAATATATGTAAACCCATCACCGTAGCTAAGTTTTCATAAGGCGACAAGTAATTAAAATTTAAAAAAAAAACTTTTGGGGAAATTCCTACAAAAAATTCGTAAGAGTTTTCCCTAAAAATTGACTTGCCACACAAAGAAAATAAATACACTTCTAATATTTACTCCTCCAAACCCCAAACCTCCAAATCAGAATAATGGATCACACAGCACTTCCATATAATCACATCAATCATCTTAAATTCTATCATAACAGAATATCATCAATTCAAGAAATAATTGCTAATGATCATTCACTTAAAATGTACATATAGATAAAAACATTATATTTACTCTCAAATCTCATT
This sequence comes from Jatropha podagrica, assembly GCA_947857235.1. Classification (NCBI taxonomy): domain Eukaryota; kingdom Viridiplantae; phylum Streptophyta; class Magnoliopsida; order Malpighiales; family Euphorbiaceae; genus Jatropha; species Jatropha podagrica. The sequence continues at coordinate 12,412 of CANUEP010000267.1, forward strand.
GATTTACAATTTAATATTTACAATCCCAAACTCTTTACAATATTTCTATACATGTCATAATTTACATCCTAATACATATCGTACCAAAAATAAGGCTTCCTCTCCGATGCTACACCCTTGGTCTTCAAGTAGCAACCACTGCTCTTAACCTATGCGTGATAAAAATCAACGCGTTGAGTGAAAACTCAGTGGTGCTAAAAGAATACTAGAACATGTCTCATATAGAATTCCTAGAAATAAATTGTAAAATTCCAATTATATTGAAAATACTTAAAACATAATCATATGAAAACTTCACCATAAGTTAACAAAAATTATTAGTATATCAAATGTTCATTTAAAGAAAAAACACATTTCCATGCTTTCAAATAAAACATAGCAACCGTATATATTTTTTTCTAGCATTAAAAATATATGTTTCATTACTTTTACCATATTATTGGGGCTCAAGTATACCAAGAGAAACAATAGTAGATTCGATTCCGTATCATAACATATTTGGCCTTAAGTCACCAACCATGACATAAAGGCATTAAAGCCTACTCATACATAGTAACCACATCCGCTTAAACATAAGTCATCCAGAGCCTAGCATATGATCATAGCTTATATCATGTCATAATGGCATTAAAGCCGAGCATGCTCATCTTACATAAACGAATCATATCATACCACATTTCAACCAAGTACATAAGAGCCCAAGACAAATCCATTTCTTTATAAATAGTCTTATTTCTTATTTATAATTCCTTAGCAAAATATTTTATAACTTAATACTTATTATTTCAAAATCACTTAACTTACAACTTGTAAACACTTATCAAATCTTTCTTATGTTCGAAAATAAAATCATATCTCTTTAATTCACATTCATACATAACTTAAAATACTTGGAAATCAATGTTTAGAAGACAAAACACATGCCTTACCACCTTAGGGTGGTTCGGCCTCTTTAGGTAATCAAAAGGGGAAAAAGTTCCCTTCCATAAAACACCATACTTCAAGCTAAAAATACTTAGTTAAAACGTTAAAAACCTTTGCTTAACACATTTAGTCTTACAAACTTATTTACTCATTTAAAGCCTTCTTTAAATCTTGTAAAATGTTTAAACATTAGAATTTAAGGGTAGTGATTTAAATCACCTTTAAAAAACTTAACAATTTACTCATTTAAGTTAAAATTCACATGAAAAATAAAGAAAACACAAGGCCCTTTCACCTATGCTAGGTTCGGCCTCCCTCAAATGAAAGGGGAAAATGCTTACTTTTAATTTAAACTCATTTTCTCAAGGACAACCCCACTCAAAACACACTAAAATCAAAGAACACTAAAACATGAAATAAAAGCTCATGCCCTTCCTCTTAAGGAAGTTTGTCCAAGTGAAGGGCAAGGAGAAGGGAATGTTCCCCTTCGCATTCAAATATTTCATTATGCATGGAACAAATATGAAATTATGTAAAAATAATTAAATAACCAATTCCCCAACACAATTCACAAAATCATCAAAAATCATTCAAAACCTTAAAATTGAAAACTTAAAGAAATGAAAAGAGAAAGAAGATATTAGTGCATTAACCTCTTAATCAAGCTTTAAGAAGCTTGAAAAGCCTTACTCTTTGGATTTTTCCTTCCCTTTGATGGAGGGTTCTCCCACTTCTTCAAAGTAGGAAAAATACCCATTAGAATCAAGAAATGATTTAAGATGAGAATAGAGCATGATTTAAAGCACAATCTAACATATAAATACTATGAATTCCTTAATTAAATCCTTAAAATAAAAAATCACAACTTACTTACTTGGGTAGTAACTCCAAATTCCTTAGCTTCTAGTCACCAATTTCCACTTCTTCTACTTATTTCTTAAGGTTTATTCCCTAATCTTTGGTTTAATTCACGAAATTTGAGGTAGTTTGGAGGTAGAGAAAATGAGAGAAAATGGAGAGAAAGTTGGCGTTGAAAAGGTGGAGAAGAAGATGGGTGAATAGTGTTGATGAGTCATAACTTTAAGTAGAAAAGTCAAACTTGACTTCTTAGGTTTATGCCAAATGAATGGCTATGATCAAGTCAAGATATTCTCATCTAATGGCTCTAAATATTCCTCAAATAATTCTCCTCTAATTATTTTTTAACTCCACCAATTAATTAAATTAATTTCATGAAAATAATCCCTCAATATTCCTTAACATACTACACTATAAAACACTATTAAATGTCTTAATTCTCCAAAATATTCATGAAATATTTTCTACCCACCTATATCATGCAAATATGCTCCAAAAATTTTAAATAAAATATTTGACATGCATAGTAATTTTTTTGGGCCAAAATAATACCAAGTTTTGGATCGATAGTACTATTCACGGACCGATAAATCATTGTTACTGACACTGCGAAAGACACTAAATAATGGACTATTACAGTTCTGGGGGGGGGGGGGGGGGGGGGGGGGGGGGGGGGGGGGGGGGGGGGGGGGGGGGGGGGGGGGGGGGGGGGGGGGGGGGGGGGGGGGGGGGGGGGGGGGGGGGGGGGGGGGGGGGGGGGGGGGG
>CANUEP010000296.1:0-13458 GCA_947857235.1 Jatropha podagrica
GGGATCCATCTCGGGTTTGCACACCATGCCTTAACCATTGGGTAATTAATCTAGTAATTAGGTTAATTAAAATTGGAGTCATTTAGGGTTTTCCTAGTTTACCCTTAAATAATTAAACCAGGTGGCGACTCTCACACATCAAGTGCATTTCTATCCATTTGCCATACGCATTTCCACATCGCGAGTGCATATGGTGGGGTAGGGGTTCACAGGCTCAAACATACAAGAAGAAACAATAACAGATTTGATTCCGTATCGTAATATATTTGGCCTTAGGTTGTCAACCATAACATAAAGGCATTAAAGCATACTTATACATAATAAGCGCGTTCGCTTAAACATAAGGGTTGATAGCCCTAGCATATAATCATAGCTCATATCATATCATAATGGCATTAAAGCCAAGGATGCTCATCTTACATAAATGAATCATATCATATCACATTTCAACCAAGTACATAAGAGCCCAAATCATATTATTTCTTCATAAAACATCATATTTCTTATAACTCATTTCTTAACAAAATTTTCATAACTTAATTGTTTTTACTTCAAATTTTCTTGACTTACAATTTGTAAAAGTCCATCAAGCCCACTTATATTTCAAACAAAATCACACTTTCATAATACGTATATTCATATAGCTTAAAATACTTAGAACCCATCATTTAGAAAAGCAAAAACATGCCTTACCACCTTAGGGTGGTTCGGCCTCTTTAAGTCATCAAAAGGGGAAAGAAATCCTTTCCTTAAAACACCATAATCCAAGCTAGAAAATACTTAAACAAAACATTGAAACTTTCACTTAAAAACATTTAGTCTTAAAACTCATCTTTTCACTTTCAAATCCTCCTTTAAGTTTTGGCTAAACTCTTAAACATTAAAATACAAAAAGAGGTTTTAACCAACATTACTTTACTTATTAACAAACTCATTTAAGTGAAAATAAAACTTAAAAATCAAAGGAAACATAGTGTCCTTCACCTATCAAGGTTCAGCCACTCTTGTAAATAGAAGGGGAAATGCTTTCTTTTCAAAATAAATACACTTATTTAAAGGAAAACCATTCAAAGACTCATTAATCATCAAAGAAAATAAAAGTAAGAAACTAATCAAAAGGGCCTTCCTCTTAGAGAGGTTCGACCAAGCTTAGGTGAAGGGGAAGGAGGTGTTTCACTTCCTTTTCAAGCATTCTATCATGCTTAAGAGTCATGGAAAATCAAGTTAAAATAATCAAATAACCATTTCCCCAGCACAATTCACAATTTCTCAAAATTCATTCAAAAACCTAAAAAATTGAAACTTGAAGAAAATGGGGAAATAAAATAATAATGCAGTAACCTTATAAACAAGCTTCAAGGAGTTTAGAAAGCCTTAATCTTTGGCTTTTTCTTTCCCTTTGGTAAAGGGTTCTCCAACCTCAAGTAAGAAAAATTCACATTAAAATCAAAAATTGACACATGAAATAGATGGAGCATGATTTAATGCATCAATTACAAGTCTAAACCTTGAATTCTACTTATTAATTCACAAATTCACAAATTCACAACTTACTTGTTCTTGGTAGAGACTCAAATTGCTTAACTTAAAACTTCAAATTCTTACTCCTAAGCTTGAGTCTTAGTATTTGTTTGCTATTTCGAGGCTTAAACTAGGTGATTTGGAGAAGTTTAGAAGTAGAGAAATGAGAGAAAATTAAAGAAAGAAGAGAGAGAGAAGTTGGCGTGGAGAAGAGAGGAGGAAGATGATGGAATAGTGTTGATGAGTTGTCATTTTTAAGTAGAAAAGTCAAACTTGACTACTTAAGTTTATGTCAAATAGATGGCTATGATCAAATCAAGATATATCCAATGGCTCTAAATATTCATCAAATAATTCTTCTCCAATTATTATTTAACTCCACCAATTTATTAAATTAACTCCATAAAAATAATTCCTCAATTATTTCTTAACATACTATACTAGAAAATACTATTCATTAAATGTCTTAATTATCCAAAAATATTCATGAAATACTTTATACTCATCTAAATCATGCAAACATGCTTCAAAAATATTAAATGAAACACTAGACATGTATATTAATTTTTTCGGACCAAAATAATACCAAGTCCTGGACCGATAGTACTATTCACAAATCTGTAAATCACTATTACCGACATTACAAAAGACACTGAAAAACGGACCGTTAAACTCTAGATGATGGAGTATCATTTCTTGTCTCCTCTACTTGCTAGAGATTAAGGCCTCTCAAGTAGGTCATCATTTTTATAGCCCAAAGTTGATAATTTTGACCATCACACACTGGTGGTGGACCAGTTCCAAAACTATTTGAAGCCATAATAAGATTGAAACGTGTCTAGTTTATGAGAAGAAACCTGATTGATTTTCTCTCCTTTGTTTTTCACTACTCAGGCCTTTCAAAGATTAGAGATAGCTCTAATACCACTTGTTGGAGTGTGAGAACAACACACACTTGAAACTGAATAAAAAGGAGGTGTATTTCATATTCATTGATCAACTTATATATACATCAGTTACAAAAAAGCTTTCTTTTACTGTTAATACCTAACTTCCTTAATTTAACGAACACGTCTCCAAAAGTTAATGCTTAAAGCTTTAGACACCATTAACTTAGGAACCTCTAGATTTTTTCAGTCAAAATGCAGATTTGAGAATAACAAGAAAAGCTTATAAAAAATATCAACTAATGTGACAGCAATAGTGTCACAGTAGTACACTCTTTCAGTGATGCAAGTCTGGAAACTCAGCCCCCTACGAATTGATACAAATTTATTTATTGATGATGATTTTTTTTTTTTTTTTTTCACTAGTTTAAGGCCATTCTGACAAGTTTTGAGGATGCCTAGCTCTAGATATTTACAGCAGTTGCTTGGGTACTTTGGAAGGTACGTAACTTGCTCAAGTTTCAGCGCCAATAAATGTTGGTTCCTCAATTTTTGCAAAACCTGGCTGTGCTCCTTGAATTTCAGTCAACTACCAACTGAGCTCTACTTCCAGTATCGTTAAATAATTCAGCTAGCTCCAGTCAATGATAAGTAGAAGTCCCCTCCTGCTGGCGTGGTTAAGTTGAATATAGATGCATCAACTTCAAACACGATGGGAAGTGGGTGGGGTTTTGTGATCAGAAATGAAAAGGTTAAGGTTATGGGACTTGAGTGTCGAGCTAGTCTTTTGCAGGTACCTGCTGAACATGCTGAGGTTGCAGCAACTTACTTTGGTCTGTTGAAGGCGTTGGAGAAGGGCTGTACTCATATTATCTTGGAATTTGATTCTTTAATCATGATGCAGCACCTCATCGTAAGTCCTTCCCTGACAATGAGCTTGGTACTAGATTGCTTGAGCTTGAGTTTGTCTCTACAAGCTTTGTTCCTTTTTCTTGCTTTTCATATTAAAAGAGTCCTTAATGCTGTAGCCCATGCTCTGAGTAAATTAGCTTTTGCTTTTTCTTTAGATCAGATTTAGATCGAGGAGGTTCCACATCTTGTTCAATTCCTTAATACAATAAAATTTTTCCCCTAAAAAAAAAAAATAAAAGTAAAAAGGGCAACAATGGGATGTTCTAAAATATACTTTTTTTTTTTTTTTAGTCATGACGAAATAAAATATTTTAATTTAAAAAATATAAATAATATTTTATATTTAATTTATCTAATAAAACAATTAATATTATAATTTGTTTTAAATTATTAATTTAATTAGTATGATTTCTCTAAAAATCAATGGTTATGATTAGTATAATATTAAATCGAAAACTAAAACTAATGTTAATATTAATGTTTAGAAATAAACATAATTACATATTTTCTTTTTCGAAAAGATAATTATATATATATATATGTATAATTGACTTGAAGAGTCATAGTGACATTATAAGTCTATCTAAAAAATAAATCATATCTGAGATCTGTTGTTTAATCATTTTATTAGTTTTTCAAATTTCATTTCAAGCCATAAATTTTTTATATTTTTTCTTTGAAATTTTATATATTAGTTCCATCATAATATTTAGTCTTTCCATCCGATTTTAGCCAATTTCGCCTTTAAATCATGAAAAGATGAAAATATATCATTATCCTTCTCTCACATTTCGTTTTATACCAAACCATCCCATTCTTCATTGTCTTCATTATCAAATCCACCATTAAACTTCATCATAACAATTTTAATACAAAAAACACCAGCAAAATATTCAAAATCAAAATAAAAAATTAAGGAAATATTCAATCAAGGATAGAAAAAATCAAATTCAAAAAAGAAAACAAAGATATGAAATAATACAACAAACTTTCATCCAAAAAAATATCTATAATTACCTGCCTCTTCAAGATCCCTCTCTCTCTCTCTCCTCTAGTTTGAATACTAAGCCTCATCTCTATAGAAATTCAAAAACTGAAAAGATGAAATAGCTAAAGAATGCAATATGTCTAAATGGATCAAAATTAACCATTCAATAAGAAAATATAAGGGAAATGAAACACAATTTCCAAGGATTAAAAAGTTGTGATATAATGAAAGCATAGGGACTTCAAAAATATTTCTAAAAATATAGGAATTGACTAGTTGTATTTTGATAAGACGTAACCGTAGTTTTTCCTTATCTACTTATACTACATATAAAAATGGGAAAAAAAAGGTAATAATGAGATTATCGATATCAGTCTTAATAAAAGTTAAAATATTCTAAAATAGTTTTAGTCATAGCCAATTAAAAAATTATATTTTATTAGTTAATTGGATATAACTTATGAAAAATATTCTTTAAATAAATACATATAGATAATTAAGAATTTCAAAATTTTAAGTTTTATCTTTTTAAAATATATCTTTTAATATATATATATATATATATATATGATATTTGAATGAATATTTTTTTAAATATTTTGATTATAATTTAAAATATTATATTCAAAAGAGAGATAAAACGAGAAAAAAAAATATTTTTTTTACGTTTGTATAATTTGTTGGATATATTTTGTAAAAACTAACTTTTCAAATAGAATATACATAATATTTTATTTAAGATTAAAATTTTAAGTTTTATTTTTTTGTAAATTTATCTTATAATAAATATATAGGGTAATAAGACATTTGAAAGTTTTTATATTTTATAATATAATATTTTGAATTTATTTTGATTATAATTTAAAATATTTTATTTAGGAGAGAGATGAAAAGAGAAAAAAGTATATTTTTTACGTTTGTATAATTTGTTGGATATACTTTGTAAAAAGTAAATTCTAAAATAGAATATACATAATATTTTATTTAGCACTGATATAAAAAATAATATGTTATCCATTTAAATACCCTATTTTCTCTTATATTCTAAATATGTTTGACTTAAAAGAAAATTATGTTTATCAAAGTAAAAAAAATAAAAAAATAGAACTATATATTTATATTTTGAATCACTTTTTTTGGATTTCAAGAACTTATATCTATGTCCATATATTTTTTTGGATAGCAATACTGTTATTATAGTCAAAGTGATTACATTATCAATTCAGATTATCTTTTCATTTCTTTTTTAAAATTAATTTGAGGTTGAGGGTGGGAGGTTAAACATTAAGTAACAACTTGGTTTTCTTTTCGGGCAACTATTAGAATTTTAAAAATCTACATTTATAAATTAGAAACTGAAAAATTACACTTAGGGATGTGGTTAAAATTTATTTTGAGACCACTTTCATTATATAAAAATAAATTAAATACATAAAAAAGTAGAATTTAAAAAATTAAAAGAGTGTAAAAAATGGTTTCTTTTGATTTTGTTTTAAACGAATCAGGTATTTCAATGGGTAATGTTAATCAGGTTTGTGATGAATTCAATAGTATAAGCGAAATTTAAATGGTTTAGGTTGGTACAGTGACATATTTGCAAGTATCCAACCCATTGCCACATAAGAGAGAACTAAAAAATCAACTATTTTTATGGCTAGAGCTACCATTATTATAGGCCTAAGCTACAAAAATACCCTACATTTGCAACCTGTTGCAGTATCACCCTAAAATCACTTTCATCTCTTGGGCATCCTGATTCAGTAACTTAGATATATTATCAATTCAATTAAAAAATTAGCTAGAATTTTATAATTTTTTAATATTAAAATGGGTCGTACCTAATCAGCTTGGGTTAATTTAACCCAAGGTCAAAACTCACCATATTAATTTATCCAACCCATCCAAAACATCAAAACGCACAATTTTATTATCTCCCTAAACTAAGCAAAAAAACCCCTGCATAACTCTCTCCTTCCATTCAAAAGAACCTCCTTTCACCATACTTCCTAATGGATTCCCCTGTAGACACTCCAACTCTAACCCCTTTTTATGAAACCCTAACTCCACTCTCGCTTCCTGCTCCTGTTCAATCACCACCATTCGATCCTCTCGAGCCATACACTGTTTTCCACAATGAGATTTCTCTCTTATCTATCAATTGCTCTACCGAGGATTCTGCTACACCTGATTTCTTCTCTCTTGACATTAGCGCTGCCAGTGAAGAGAAAGCTGACCCAAAGACACTGAGTGGAGTAGTGGCTTTGAATACCCATTCCACTTGAAAATCTAAGCTGCAAACATCGCTGGAGTCAAGGCTGGAGAGTAGTTGGTTTAGAGGGAATAGTAACTTTAGGAGTCCAATGCTATAGTTACATAAAGGTAAAAATTTAGAGTGTAAGTACTTTGTTAGAATTTGAGTTATGTTATTTTGAATTCCAATATATATGGAATTCCTTTTGAAAATACATCATTGTTTGTATAATAATGTCCGAATTTATGATGGCCGAATAATTTTTACAAAAAAATGCTTAAAGTTTAATGGTTAGGAAAATGCATATTTAGCCTTCTGATGGTGAAGGGAGAAGAGAAGGAAGAAGAGAGGGATAGGAGAAGAGATCGATGGCTGCTGGAGACGACAAAATGGGATGTTAGGGAAACAACAAAATGGTGTGGTTTGATGTTTTAGATGAGTTGGGTAAATTAAAACAGTGAGTTTGAGATTGGGTTAAATCAATCAAAGCAAGTTAGGTGGGATCCACTTTAATATTAAAAAATTATAAAACTCTAGCTGATTTTTTAATTAAGGTGATAATATATTTAAGTTACTGAGTCATGATGCTTGAGGGAATGAAGATGGGTTTAAGGTGATACTGCAATAGGTCACAAAAGCAGAAGTATTTTATAGATTAGGTCATTATTACGTAAGAGAGTGAATACAAATTTGCATTATTTGATCACTCACTTCTATGAAACCATAATCAAGAATATTATAGACATTTCAGCTAAGTTGTGTCATACACAATTATCGATAAAAGACTTTATAAAAAATACACATTGTATTTTTGCTTCTTTTTTATTTGTAAGATATACATTAAATAGTTATTTTACGCTCTATATATATCTGTATTTTTTTATCATTGTTAATTAAATTAATTTATTTATTAAATTATTTTGAGGTATTTAACTAAGTTTGGATAACCCCATTCAATAGAAGCAAAATTTAAATTAAATAGTTTTTCTTTACAATGAAATTTAAATCAAATAGTTAGTTAACGGTTTTTCATTTTTGGTAAGTTAATTTAATTACTCTCCATTGTGTATAAATGAATCTGAAATATAGAATTCATTTGTGAATGAATTTTCATGTTTCATTTAAATCATGTGATTCAATTGAATTCCACATAATCATATATACAATAAATTTATAATTGAAAATTTACTTACTTTTATTTTCTAAAATATCCTTAAAACAATAATTTTATAAAAATAAATAACAAAAACCAATTATATTTATGTTATACTATATAAATTTTTGACATTTTTATGTAAATAAATATATAAAATAAAATTATTTCATTTAACTTAGTGATAAATGTATATTTAACTTTGAATTTCTCTCCTTAATGGTAAAAAAATGATAAAAAAAATATTAAAATAAAAGATGACAATATTAAAATAAAAAACACAATAATAAGAAAATATTTTTCTAAAAAAATAAATATTCTTAAGGATTTTGGTTGAGTTTGATAAAATAAATAAGTTAAATAAGTAAAAAAAATTTGAAAAATTGAATTTGTAAAAGGGTAAATATAATTTTATCATAAAAAATTGAATTGTTTAATTTTGTGAAATTCATTTGAAAATCCTATCTATTTTTTAGAATTTGGTGTAATTATATTCAATTTTATATTATTGAATTACTATAATTCAAAATTACATTTTTTATTTTCCTTTTTTGAAGTTCATATGTTCCAATTGGTTAGCAAAAGATAAATATGAAACTAAAGTATCGTAAGGTGATTTAGTGGTTAGGAATAAAACTCAATTTTATCTCTAAACTTGTTTAACAGGATAAAAAATGTCAGATTTGACATTTTGGGCTAATTTAGACTTTAAACTTGTACAAAATGATTAAAAAGATCTGATTTTACTTTTTAAACCAATTTAACCTTTGAATTAGTTTTTATTTTTATAAATTAATAATTAATTTAATTTAACATGATTGATTTTTATCTCTTTTTATCACACACTAAAAGTACTCATATCAAATGTTTTCAACACTTATGAATATAAATTTAAATTTCATAAAAAAATTATTTCTTATAATATAATAAATTTATAAAAATGCATTATAATTTTAATTTATTCAATATGAAAATAATTTTATAAGCAATAATGCAGTAGTAGAGGTTTATTTTAAAGTATTCAAATAAATACATATTTATAAATTCAGAACCATTAATCAAGATAAAGAGATAAGCAATATACTTCATATATTATTTTTCTATTTTTACAATTAATTACTTTTTATTAAATTAGTCAACTCGATTTTAAATACAATTTTAATAAGTGTCTATATAACAATTTTTAAATTATAAATGCAATAAAAAATTAGAGGTTACATTGAGTCAAAATGTCAAATATGATTTTTTTTAATCATTTTAAATAAGTTTAGAGATTGAATTGACTTAAAAAGTGAAATTGAATCTTTTTTTAATCATTTTATACAAGTATAAGGGCTATATTGATCCAAAATGTCAAATCTAACTTTTTTAATCATGTTAAATAAATTCAGCGATCAAATTGAGGTTTGTTCCTAGTGATTACTACTACTAGAGTATTTTTAGAAGGAAGTAGTGCACTCACTTGCCAACATTCAAATGGACTTGAGAATTTTTGCGCATGACTATCATGCCACAATGATTAATTGGAGACTTAGGGAGTATATTGGACTAGGATTGTGTTAAATTTTAAAAGAATTGTTGAATTTCATGAAATTGAAGGATTTTTTAAGATTTACACAAACTACTAGAATTTTACATCGAGTTTTATGGAATTTGTGGGATATTTTTTTATAGATTTTGATTGACTTTGATGAAATTACAATGATTTTTATATATTCAATTATAACTAATTTCAAGACCTAATTGAATAAATTTAAAGGCCTGTAATAACCAATGTCACTAGCGGCCATTCTGTGCTCTTAGAACAGTTGTGATGTGGTAGGAAGACTAGGGACTTCTTGTCCGTTGACTGAACGACAATCATCTCGTTAGAAAATTGTAAATATATATATATATATATATATACCAGCAACCACTAGTAATTAGGACCTGTAGCCGTCGAAGCTTGCTCAGAGAGGCAACACATATCAAGAGAGGCATGATGCGCGGTCCATTGCTTGCATATTAGGAGCATGGCGGTCCGGCCACAAAAATGTCAAACTATATTCTTTAGGTCTTTGACCATTTCAAAACTTTTTCAATTTTTTTATTTGATTAAACCATTATTTAATTGAAATCAATACATAAAAATTTCAAAACATAATCAAATTAATTCTAAAAAATTTAAAGAGCATTAATATTAATTTTTTTTTTAAATATTAAATTTTGACACATGAATTAATTTGAAACTAATCCTATAATTAATACGTTGTTTTACATTTTAAGGGATAGGGATGAAAGTGATATAGATATTTTAGGGTACCCGATTTGCTCTGATCTATTTAAAGAGGATATAAGTAGTTATAATTGGATTTGAAATGAATATAATTAGTAAAATTACTACCAATAACGGATATGAGTAATAAAATTATTACCCATAATAGCTACAAATAGATAGTTTGAATCTATGTTTGTTATGAAATTAAAAGATTGATATGAGAAATATTCATAGAATAATAGTATGGGAAGAAAATTGAGAGAAGATAATAAATAATATTTCAGAGAAAATTTCGATCTCATTTCTATCCAATGGCTAATCCATACTCATAACCCCAACCTTTGCAACTTGTTATGATTGCATCCCAAATCCAACTTAATCCTTCAAACACCCCAATTTTAAACCATCATAAAAATTGCATACTAATTTGAAATCCAATCAAAATTGACAATAAAAAATAATAAATATGGGACCCACTTTAATTAGCTAACCCACCTCATGTTAGCCAATTTAAATGCATCGTTTAATGCCTAAATCAGAACCCTCCCTTTATTTTCTCAATTTAAAATCCTCATTCTTTTCTAAAGTCGCAATTGAACATTCTTTTTCACTTTCACTGTACTGTCTCTCTTGCTTCTCCCTCTCGCAACTTTCATCCAATAATCGAATTGTAACAGTCCATTTTTCAGTATCGGTAATAGTGATTTACTGATCTATGAATAATGTCATCGGTTTAGGACTTGGTATCATTTCATTTCGGAAAAATTATTGTACATATCTAATATTTTATTTAATATTTTTGAAACATATTTGCATGATTTAGATGGGTAGAAAGTACTTCATGAATATTTTTGGAGAATTAAGGTATTTTAGTGTAATATGTTAAGGAATAATTGAGGAATTATTTTTATAGAGTTAATTTAATTAATTGGTGGAATTAAATAATATTTGAAAGAGAATTATTTGATGAATATTTAGAGCCACTGGATGAGAATACCTTGACTTGTTCATAGCCATCCATTTGGCACAAAATTAAGAAGCTAAATTTGACTTTTATACTTAAAAGTTACCATTCATCAAGCAACACATTCTCTTCCTTCTTCTCCTTCTCCACATCATTTTCCCTCTCTTCTTCCTCCATTTTCTCTCATTTCTCTACTTCAAAACTTCACCAAATCACCTAGTTTAAGCTTTGAAATAGCAAGCAAACACTAAGACTCAAGCTTAGGAGTAAGAATTTTAAGTTTTAAGCTAAGAAATTTGAGTCTCCATTAAGAACAAGTTGTGAAATTATGAGTTAATAAGTAGAATTCAAGGTTTAGATTTGTAATTGATGCATTAAGTCATGGTCCATCCATTTCTTTTCTTAATTTTTGATTCTAATGTGAATTTTTCTACTTTGAAGAGGTTGGAGAACCCTCCATAAAAGAGAAGGAGAAAGCCAAAGATTAAGGCTTTTCAAGCTTCTTAAAGCTTGATTAAGAGGTTAGTGCACTAATACTTTTAGTCCCCTTTAAATTTCTTTAAGTTTGCAATTCTTAGATTTTGAATGATTTTTAAGAATTATGTGAATTGTGTTGGGGAATGAGTATTTGAATGTTTTAATTTGATTTTCCATGATTTTTAAGCATGGAAGAATGCTTAAAAGGGAAGGGGAATACTTCTTTCCCCTTTAACCAAGAGTGGTCGAACCTTCTTAGCAGGAAGGACCCTTGGTTTTCTTTCATACTTTCGTATTCTTTTGTTTTTAATGTGTTCTTGTATGGTCTCCTTTAAGATTAATGTGGTTAATTTGGAAAGAAACATTTTTCCTTTGATTTGGAAAAGGTGGCCGAACCTATGTAGGTGATGGACACCATGCTTCCTTTGATTTCAATGCTTGATTTTAACTTAAATGAGTTTGTTAATAAGTAATTTAGTGAGAGTCAAAATCCCTTTCTTGAATACGAAGGTTTGAGAATTTTTCAATACTTTAAGAAAGCATAAAATGTGTAAAAACAAGTTTATAAGACTAAATGCGTTAAGTAAAGGTTTTCAATGTTTTAACTAAGTATTTTTAACTTGAATTATGGTTGTAGACCTAAAATTTGTTCCTGAAATTAAAAAGCAAAAATTACAAAATACAAATTGTATTTGTGTGGATATAATCTCTAATGAAATCTCCTATTAGAATGAAGATTATCCTCTGATTCTTCTATTTGGCGGGAGCGCGATTCAAGGGTCGAAGGACTTGTATTTGAGCGCTATTCAACGACTGAAAAACTTGATGTTGAATTCATGTAGAACAAGTATTTGACGATTCAAGGATCGTGAAGACTTGATCTTGAATTGACGAAGAACTTTGATCTTTGGACTTGAGAGAGAACTTTTGAGTCTTGAGTTCGACAGAGCTTCGAAGCTTCTTTTCTGCCTTTTTCTCTACAAGTTTGTGTGTCTCTACGTCCCCCATATGTGAAGAGAGGCCTCATATTTATAGAGATTTGAGGGAGTCCTCATGTAGTTTGATTGGTGCATTTGACAAGCTCTCATTGGCTGCTGCTGCATCACTTGACTTATGTAGACTCTCAATTTATTAGCCAAGACTTAATTTAATTGGTCCACTTGGCTAATTCTTATTGGACTTTACTATATTATTTATTTATGCGGTAAATAATATTTATCCGATAATTTTATTTCAATAACCATTTAAACATTTTGATAGGTTATTCAAATAAATTGTTTAATTTAACTAACCAATAATTTAATTGGCTAATTAAATAATTAAGTTAATAATAAAATTAACTTAAATAAAATTTAGGTGTCTACAGATGCCTCATCGAGATTTGTTCATGAACTTGTTTGAATGGATCTCGAAAATTTAAAGAAGAAAAACTTTTTTTTTTCAACTCATGCCCCCTTTCTTTTTTATGGCATGATTTTTTTTTCCTTCTTTTTTTTTTAACCTGAATTTTCAAGTTTAACATTTTCTTTTTGCTACTCCAATTTAATAGGCCTCTCTTTTTTTAAGTTCGAATGACGAAATTCTAATTAATTAATTTCCTTTTGATTAGAGTTTCCTATTATTTATCTTTTGTTTCTTCGAGAAATTAAATTCCTCATAATTTGGAGTTAATAAATTAAATCCTTGTCGAACTCGAAATTGAAAATCTGAATTCTCGTCAAATTCGAATTTGAAATTTCTAAATCCTTATCGGATTCGGAGTTAAAAATTTTAAATCCTCATCAAATTCAAAGTTGAAAAATTTAAATCCTTATTGTAACGCCCCAAAATTTCAGATCTTAAAATGATATTATTTAGGCGAGTCATGAATGGTATCACCCAAGGGAGAAAAAAATATTTTATTTGGACTCGATAATGATATTGAGCATAATTAATATTTGTGGAGTTAATTAGGTTATATGTGAGTGGTTAATTAATTAAAGTTAAGATGTAAATTTTCAATAACAGAGTAAGTAATAAATTATTGGGGAATAGTGATTTACCGGTCT
>CANUEP010000422.1:0-24749 GCA_947857235.1 Jatropha podagrica
TAGTACTGGTTAACTGTCAATTCCCCTTGCTTCAGGCTGTGGACTTTGTTGTGAAGCTCATACACTTGAGCATAATTTCCACGCTGAGAGTAGGTCGTAGTCACAGTTTTCCAAATTTTTGCTGCAGTATCCAACATCAAATACCCATTAGCAATTCTAGGCTCCATAGAATTTATAAGCCAGGACATAACTAAAGAGTTTTTAGAGTCCCATTTGTCATAAGCGTCACTTTCAGGTGCGGGTGAGGTTTTAGAACCCGTAATATAGCCTTGTAACCTTCTAGCTTTAATGAACAATAGACATGACCTAGACCATGCAAGATAATTTGTACCATTTAGCTTCACCGGACTGATTTGTAATGACGGGTTGTCATATGAAGCACCAACTTTAGTTTCAATACCATCACCCATTGTCAAAAACAGCAGAAAACTACTGAAATCAGGTTTGAATACTGGAAAAAAAGACCCGAAAAAGGGTGCAACCCAAAAGACAGCCCCGAAAACACAAGAACCAGTACAGGAAAATGGCCTAGGAGGAGGCGCAATACCAAGGCGACATTGCTGGAGTGAGCCGTTGCCGGAGGAGTGGCCGGAGTAAGAGTCACGCGCCGGCGCATGAAGAAGCCGGCAGAACTGTCGGCGGCGCGTGAGCTCACGCACGACGTCTGTTGGTGACCGGAAAGCGGGCGATGGCCGATCGGCTGCTCCTCTTTCACCTGGTCTGGGCGGTGACGGTTCACTCTCCCTCCTGTTGGTCGCAGTAGCTTCTAGGGTTTTTCTCTCTCTACTATTTTCTGTTTTTTTTCTCTACTGTGTTTGGGCTGACGAAATCTACTGTGTTTGGGCTGACGAAAGGTGGGTTTTAGGCTCTGATACCATGTTGATTTTATGTGGAATAAAGAGCTTTTCTTCTCATTCATACAATAAGATACAATTCACCCTTATTTATAGGTGTAGGCTATTTCAAAAATACCTAAACTACCCTTTACCCTAAAACTATACTAATACATTCAGTAATATATCACAATACTGCATTTATTTCTTTGATTGTTAATGAGATTTCTAGTGAGTTATTTTGCATCATAAATCCAACTAAATGCTGTCTTTAGTTGTTCCAACTATAAAATGAGAACCACTAAACTAGAAGACTCATCCAAACTAAATTTTCATACATTTTTTTTTTATTTCCTTTTCATTCAAATATTTTCCCCAAACATAACATAAGCAAATGTGGGATCAATAAAAATGATGTTAAGTGAGATTTAAAAACTATTACTTATGCCACTTTAACATTCCTTAATGATTTAGCATCTGGTAGTGACTTGATTTCTATGTGCTTTTGTCTTATCAAAGTAGATTAAAGGATTGATTTATGGATGGATTCACATTGTGTAAATGTTATGTATTTGCACGTGTGCTCGCTTGTAGTGTTGCACCTATGCTTGGTTATTTTATGTATATGAACTATAGCATATGAAACATCTTGCTATATTTGATATGATTTGTAGTACATAAAGCATCTTGTCTTCAATATGGCAAAACGTGGGTGGAACGTTGTTGTTAGCAATCATCGAGGACTGGGTGGCGTTTCAATTACAGTAAGTTTTCTTTTCTTTTATTTTTTTTCCTCTTTCAGTTCAATAAATGCTTTTTCTGGTTAATGAATGTAATAACATTAACACAGGCTATTTCCTTCCTAGTCAAGGAGATAGTGCGCAGTTTTACAGTTCTAATCTTGATATTTTGCGGCTGAAGTAACACTTTGTCACTACCAAATATTTTGACAAATTAGTCTTGCTGTGTTCAATTGCATTGGCATGTAGAATTTGTTTGGTTTTGATCTTCACAGCAATTATGTATTATGGACGCTGTGGAAGACTTATGTTTTTTCTATTTTATTCATAAAAACATGCAATGCAAGGAACTTGGAAATTTTCTGCTAAGACAAGATATCAATTGTTTGTTAACAGTCTCAATTGTTTAATGGCTTCATCTAAGTTAACAATTTTTTAAATTTTTTTGCAATAAATAATGAAAATTACTTCTTTAAAATACATTGGATATTGAAAACTTGTTTGGAAATGAATCACACATCAAATGATGATAAAATAAATAAAGAACTTATAATGGAATGAGTGGTGGACCTACCGCAAGCCAATTGGTTTGATGCAAGTTGGTTTCATCACTCAATCACTTATAAGCCCATGTGTATATAGGCCCATTGACTTTAACGTTTAACATGGTATCAACGCCAATTGCCAATTGCTGGAATTGCATTGTTTGCCCGAGGCTAGGAAAAAAAAAAACCTGATCACACGGCCACCCTAGCACAAAACTAATCTGTCATGGGTGCCAGGACTATGGAGAGCAGTGGGATGTTCGGATCCTAGTTGTAAGACAAGGTATGAGACTTGTGTTACCACCTCAATGGCTAGCTTTTGAGATATGATTCTTCTAAGGTCATAACAATTGGTATTAGAGCAGGTTGGGTCCAGTTGTCCAATTTCCTCTCTGGATGTCTGTCCCAGCAGCTTGACCCGATATCCAGCTGCGGTTTAGGAGGAGCCCAAGGGCATATAAGTAGTGGAGGCCAACTATCTAATTGGCTAGTGGTTGGCAATAGTTGGACTTCAATTATAACATGGTACCAAAGCCATATCCATTTTCTTCACATGGTATTAGGGCCTATGTTCAATTTTGGGTCATCCACAGATGTATTTGCCCTCAAATTTCTTGGTCTAGATGTTCATGCCTGAATGTAAGGAGGTATCTTGTCTCACATTAGTCTGGGATAAGGAGTTTAAGCAATATGTAAGACTTGCACAAATCTCCTGTCCTTGAGTTAGCTTTCGGCCTGAGTTAGGTCCAGGTCTATTTTCTTCATAAAGCTAATGCTGGAATGTCAGAAAATACAGCAAGTTGATATGATTACAGATTTATATGAGATCATATGATGCTGATTGAAAACATGAACCTTATGATATATAGTGTGCGAGGACTTATTCTATCTTAATGTTCTCTGAAGTTTATTTAACCTCTTTGACTGTCCTGAGTCCCAAGTAAAATAAATTGGTCTTTCCTCTGCTTAAATATTAAGATTTGCTCAATTTCGCTAGTGGATACAATGAAAGAACTTGTTTCATTCAGAAACTGAATACTTATATATATGCATATACATGCAGAGGAAAAACAATAAATTATACATGAAACTTAGATCTTGACCAGTCACCGAGTGGTAGATCTTATTTGGTTTTCAATAAAAATAGACTTTTTAATATCAAAGGATTAGAAACATTCTCATGTTTTCAAAAATTCATAAATACTATCAAAATCTCAAATATTCTAAAGAATAGACAATTATCAATTTAGCAGTCTCATTTATGGAGCTTCTCATTAATAAGCTTGATGGTGTATCTATTTTTCTTACTGAATATAAAGTTTTTCTCCCTTTTATTAATATACTGCGCAGTCTGATTGCTTTTACAATGCTGGGTGGACAGAAGATATAAGGATAGTCATTAATTACCTCCATCACGAATTTCCCAAGGCTCCTTTATTTGCCATTGGAACTAGCATTGGTGCCAACGTTCTGGTAAGTTGTTTGGGTGTGTATACATCTTTCTTTAATTTCCTAAGCTTCATAGGGTTTCTTCCCTTTGTGTTTGTTGGCCAAATTCCTTATCTATAGCTGGCTTACTGACAGCTATTGTTAGGGTCTCCTGGCCTTTTCTTAGTGATATAGTCTTCCTTCATTTATTTTCTCTTTTCTCCCCCCACTTCCTGCCAAGTCTGGAAGAGAAGTTGATAAGAATGGTATTTTGTGAAATTTTCTCTTCTTTTCCCCCATGGGAGCGGATGTGTCTTTTTGGGTTGAATTTTAACTAGATCCTGCAGAATGTGGCTGAATTAGCAGACATTCATTAATTGGTTTTTAGGAAGGAAGAAAAAGATTACCTTCAAATTTGGAAGGTTTTCTGTCTACTTGAGGTTTTCTCATTATTGAAGATGTGTTCTCCCACCCTTCCCCTTCAAATTTGCATTGCTAATCTTTCAATCCCTAGAGAAACTAAATTTCTTCGATGAAGTCCTTTTCCTTGCTAGGCACCCGTGGAGATCAGTTTTCAAATTAATAAGCTTTCTGTCTGTGGTTGAAAGGATTCTATAACACAGATTTCTGCCTGTGGTTGATTAACTTTATTTTGGAGATTGCAGAGTGAAGTCCTTCAACTGAAATTGTTCGTTGTTCAGATTTCTCCTTTCCTTTTTCTTTTTAAATTGAAATTAGTATGTAATTACTGGTGATTTGGTTGATGACCATAAAAACAATTTACAATATCACAGAAGGGAAGAGTAGCTTGACCATTTTGTGAAGGTAGTTTCAGTGCTAACTGGTTAGGCAGGAGGGTTCTTGTTCATATTGGCTTGAAATAAATAGTTTGCGGTTCAGATCAGTCTCTTTGTTGGATGTACATAGTCGTTGCTCAAAATATCTATTTGTTCATTGTCACTCAATAAAATTTTGGTGACATCCAACAATACTATTGATAGCTTGATATCCATACTTATTCTTTATTCTTTACAATTTGATTTCAGGTAAAGTATCTTGGGGAGGATGGGGAGAGGACTCATGTTGCAGGAGCTGCAGCCATTTGCAATCCATGGGATCTCTTGGTCAGTGTTTCAGCTTAATGTAAAACCTCTTTAAGGAATTTAATCTTTCAAATAGACTTAAATTTCTCCCATTTTTTGCATGTCTACTAATAATTTTTACTTTTTTTGCCTCCATGCATCTATTTAGTTACAACATTCTTTTTCTGTCTTTTTTTCTTTGTTTGGGAAGAGGGGAAGTAAAATAAGGAGTGGAAGTAAAATAAAGGGAGTAAAATTTCATTATTCATTTTCCTCCCAAAATGGAGTGAAAATAAAGTTAAAATTTATTTTACACCCTCCTTCATATTTTACCTCAAACCAAACAAGGGATTTTGATAATCCCAAGAAATTTTCACTCCTTATTTTACATCCACCCAAATTTTACACCCATCCAAACAAAGGCTTTGTTTGCACGGTAAACCAAATCATAACATTGTTTAGGAACTCCTCTAGTGTGTTTATACATGTGTGTGTGTGTCTATGTATATATATATATATATATACACACAAGCATACTCACATATATGCACTCAGGGACCATTAAGAGGGTGAAATACTGAAATTCACATTCAAAGAATGCAGAGAGATTATTCCATCTCTTTGTGGAATAAGATTCATTTCCTTAAAGTTTTCTGTGAATGAAATAGTCAGTTGTTCACAGCTGAATTGGTTTAAATGTAAGCGTTACCTCAAGAGAGAGGATATTTTTAGATATTATTAAATGTGAAGCATTTTTTGTCAATGAGACAATCAGTTGCTGAAACTTGGAGCAGCTTGAAGATTTTGACATAACTTTCCAATTAATTCCTTGCAAGAAAATACAAAGAAATTTTGTAATGAGCAGAATTATAAGCAATTTACTAGCTGTATCAAGTCCAACTGCAGTAATGATGGAGAACAGGTATAGCCAACAGTTATTGATTAAAAGCAAGATGATGAACGCCTTGTTGGAAATGTTTAGAGTTTCAATCTTCAATCCAAATTGATGCTAAAATGTAAGAGTTCAAAAATCAAAATGCTCTTGGGGTTGATATTATAATTCCATACAAAAAATATTGTTGCAATTAAAGAGAGAAATATACTATTGTCATAATTGCCTTTGCCAACAAAGAGATGTGAACGACGTAACTAAAGGAAGTTCATTGCTATGCTTTTTGTAATTTTAGTTTTAGTAGTATTAGGTTTCTCTTTAAATGGACAAATTTCTTTTGAGTCCAATTACTTCAGGTTATCTGATTATGAACTGTTTATAGTTTCTTGCGTATTAGGACACCATTAAGTAGGGTTTTCTTTTCCCCTAGATTGGTGCCTATTTAGTTCCCTATTTTGTTGTGGGGATTTTATTGAATCCCTCCTCAATGCTTTCCTTTTCCTTTGTTCTTAAGTACTTCTATTGTTGAGGTGTCATGTTCCTCTAATTTGAGGAATATTGTTACTTAATTAAGTAAAAGCCATTCACATTCTTCATTTAATAGGAATATTAAAAAAAGGAAAACTAAAAGACAGATTGAAATCCTAATTAATTTAGACGCATGCTCGTAATTATTGTTAATTAGTTTGGATGCATGCTCCTAATAAATGCTCCTGCATCACTTGTCTCACTCCTCACATGTTTTGCTCTTCCTCTACTCTACTTCAATTAAAAATGGCAATTGCTTCGCGTTTCAGACTATACGTTAAAGCAGATAACTTTCTAATATTTTTCCTTTTGGAGAAACATATTATAACATTTATATACAGCCAAAATTTTATCTCAAGACAAAATATTTGATCACACATTATTGCTGAGACAATAGTGGCTTTACATGATTGTATAGGAATTGACCTTCCATAGGAAATCCTTAATATATGTAGGTTCTGTTTCTTACATAAAATGGATCAATATGGTTTCTTGCTTAAAATGAATCAGTAATGGGAATCAAGCCTTCTTCATCATTTCATTTATATAATGCTTAGAGCTTGTTGTGTCCTACTTGAAACTCACAGTCTCTCTGGCCAATATGGATTGATATTTTAGCTATCAATTCTTGTAGTTAGGGGTTGGACCAAATGCAACAGATAATACCTGGAACAAATTTGTAGATACATCAAGTTCAACTGTTTGTTTCACCTCTTAGGTATTGTTTCTTCCACCATGTAATTATTGATATTTATGTTCTTTTGTAGATTGGAGATAGATTTATATGCCGCAGACTGTTGCAAAAGTTCTATGACAGGGCTCTAGCAATTGGCCTTCAAGGTTATGCAAAATTGTATGTTTGTGTTGACCTTTTTAATCGAGTTATTGAGGGTGAAATCTATATGATGGCACTTAGTAAAATTCATTGAAAGATTCCAAATTATCATTGCAGACATGAGCCTCATTTTACTCGGCTAGCTAATTGGGAAGGCATAAAAAAGGTTTGTTGCTCCTAATGTTCTTAATAATCTTCTGCATGCAGAGAATTTAGTGTGAACATGTTAGTAGTCAAATCAGCAAAGCAAATTTAACTAGTTGATTGCAAGAATTGCCCTATTCTATTATGATTTTTAGCTTTTTCAGGTCTTGCGTCTCCATTTTTGTTTAATTTCTTTATAACATGTTATTTTTTAAAAAAATTTAGGTTTTTTTTAATACAAGACTGCATACACATGCAAAAATGAGTTTTTAGTAATTGGTTCTAGTTTGGTAATATCTTTCCTTCCTTTTCTTTTTCCTCTTCTTTATAGGCTTGTTCATTTACTGTGAACGAGGGATATTGCCTTGCAAAAGTCGTATTGGGTTTTCTTTGTGGTTTGACTACTGATCAATATTTTGCTCTTGTTGGGTCCTTGTGTATGTAGGACAATCGTCTAATAAAAATGATAAGCACACTAAGAAATAAGAATGGTATGTCTATGCTAGTGTTGGTTGGTATGCATCACTCAATCAACACTGTTAATAATGAATATGTATTGCTCTAAAAGAAAAAGAAAGGCACATGTTGTGCTACCATTTTTTCATTGGAAATTCTTGGGTAAAACATTTGCATTATGATCTTGTTCTGCAATTTTTCCTTGGTTTAGATATAAGTGGAACAATAATATGCTTGTTACCACCTAGTTGTTGATTACAAATTAATAGCTTGTGAATTTCGGACCATTCTATTTGCACTGGTGATGTCAACTTTATTCTTATATTAATTCCTGTGTATATTGTGATACCTAGAGTTATCAAAGTCAAGCTTTAAGAAGATTAAAATTTAAACTCACTTCCTATGCATGTACTTAACTGGGAGATTTCTTCATCCTATTTTTTTTTTTTTCTTGCAATCGTTTTCCTTTATCGACCACTCTTTTCAAGATGCTTGCATAAACCTTCAGCTTTTCATGCTCATGTTGTAACTTGTGGCGTGTTGGATAGTTGCTAAAAGCTATTATTTTCCTTTTTCTCTTAGTATGACGTGCACATTTAAAGACTAGTGTGCATATCAGGTATTGAATGAATGTAGAAGCAGACTTTAGCGCTCCCTCTCTCTCTCTCTCTCTCTCTCTGTGTGTCTCTCTCTCTTTTACTTTTGTGATCTTCTTGAGTTTCCCTTGCTTCCTTTCCTTTGCCAGTTTTCTGTGTTGGGGGCTTCCATTTGACTAAATGTCTTTTTGATTTCCCTTGCAAATAAATCACCAGTAAATTTTAAGTCAGAAGTCTTTTCTTTTTTGTTTTTTTCCCCCTCTAAAGGGTCTGATAATGGGCTTAAACTTGCACGTTTCTTGCTATGTCTTCCATTTTTATCAAACAGAGAAATGAGATAGAGTGTTGAATCTTAACATTTTAAACACTCAAATAATGTTCAATGACAATGGTATCTTTGGTCCCATCACTAATAGTCTTCTTTATCTTCATTTTTAATGTCAATCTTGATCTCAACATTTTTTTCTCTTCTGGCTTCGCCTTATCGTTTTTTCATTTTGCCGATTTTCCTAGTTTTGTGTTGGCTAACTCAATTGTTGGCATAGCTGAGTTTGAGTTAGTTCTCCAAGTCGAGCTTCCTTCATTGTCACAATGGTTTCAGAACGTCATCTTCTCCTTAAGCTGTTTGCTTTTGGCCGTAACAATTTGCTTTTGTCACTTAGTTAACCTTTTCTTCTTCTATTCTCTTGAGGGTCTTATTTTACTTTCAGGTGAATAGTTTTCATGAGATCACTTGAATGCTAATCACTTGTGACATACTATGCTTGAAGCTATATTTTCTTTTAGAGTGAATTATTTATTCCTCTGATTATACTCAAATGCAGTAGTCATGACCCTGTATTTTTGAATTTAATTATATAGTCCCTTGGTATTTGTTGAGATTTTGGGGAAAAATTCTTTACTGTATTTTCTCTATTTCTTGTGTGCTTCAATGAGATTAATGCATCCTATTTATACACAAATATTAACTCTAAATAGGAAAAAACAAATAAGGCAAGAGCAATATTTAGTCCTAAATAGTTTATACAGAGATATCCAACATCACAAAAGTCAACAATATCATCTTTGTTAAACTACTTAATTCTTTTGTTTATTTCTATTAATTGCAAGTGAAATGTTGTTACTGCATGTAATGAATGCACATGATAATTGCATGGCATATGTAAAGGTTCATAAAAGAGTGATTCACTATTTGGTCCCTCTTATTTTTAAATATATTAATATGCACCTCTTATTTTTAAAATTTAATTATACAGTCCCTCGACTTTGTCGTCTTACATTACTTAATCATTCTAATTAATGGTGAATTTTAACAAAAGGATTAAGTATTGCAATTGGAATAAAACCAAAGGATTATATATGACGGTTTGGCTTGACTTGGGCTTCTTCATTGCAAGCTTCCACCAAAATGGCCTAAGCTATTTTTGCTTAATGGCTTCAATCTTATATGTCCATTAATTGTTCCTTTACTTGTCGATGTAGGATAGTCCACATTTCAAAAGTATTTTGAGTATGGGAACTGAAAAGTAATTCACTCTTTCTTTTATGATTTTCCATGAGAATAATTTTCATGATAGCTAATATTTTCGAGTATTGTATATCTGCATAGGTGTTATTGTGATTATACATAAATCATCTTTCTCATCTTCTCTGACAAATGCTTTTTACTTGATTATCGTCTTGTGTTCTGAAAGTCACGTTCTATTCGAGATTTTGACAACTATGCAACCTGCCTTGTTGGGAAATTCGAGGTATCAATAGATGATAACTGACATTTCATCTAGTTCTTCAAACTTTTATTCTGTGACTAACCAAAAATATCATAATGTTCTTTCAGACTGTGGATACATACTACAGGCACTGTAGCAGTTCCTATTACGTAAGAAATGTTTCGGTACCCTTACTTTGTATTAGTGCCCTGGATGATCCAGTTTGCACTAGGGAAGCCATTCCTTGGGATGAATGCAGGTGGAACCACTTTTTTTTTTTTTCGAAGTTAATTTTTCCTCTTAGAAGACCTATCGTCATGGTCTTGATTGGTCTAATGCATTTATGTAATTATGCGCATAGACATACATTTACATTTTACATGCTTTTCCTTCTTGTCAGAGCAAATAAAAATATTGTGTTGGCGACACCAAGGAATGGAGGACACCTTGCATTCTTTGAAGGGTTATCTGCCACCAGTTTGTGGTACTTACAGTTGCTATAGGATATTCTTTGTTATTGCAGATTATTTGGTACATTCAAGTGCTGTCACTAAATTGTGATCCTTAAGGAAGGAAAATTGGGCAGACCTTTAATTTTTTGATGCTGAATACCTCTGTTTTTCTGTTAGTTTCTAATTCACCTATGACTCTATGTTTTGCAGGTGGGTAAGGGCTGTTAATGAATATCTCGGTGTTCTACACACAAGTCCTTACATGCATGTACAAAAGGTGCAATTTGTTACCTAAAATGATTTTAACTGTCAAACTGACAATAATATTGTAAGATTTAGAACTTGTGGTTGCAAATATTGTAGTCCAAGTTTCTCTTCATTCTGCAAATTCCAATTTTGGTAATTTAAAACTTCTTTCTTTTACTGTATTTGCAGGAGCTTACTGAGAGGTTGCATTCATCTGAAGGAATTTCAATTGATCAGGGCCCATATTTAAACATTGCACAGGATGGAATGGTGGTTGCAGTGGGTGGTGAGTAAAGAAGATGATTTTGATAATGTATCTGATGAATATTAATTCAAAAAACCAATAAGAAAGCTTCATCACAGGAAGGGCGAAAAAAAAAAAAAAAAAAAGTGCAACTGACAAAATGATTTCTGGTGTAGGACAAGAAGAGCATCATGCAGAAGTCGAGTCTGATTTTGTATCAGGAACTGCTCAAAACTCCGGACAGGGTAAAAACATCCAAGACAAGTTTCCTGATGCAACAAGACAGAAAAATCAGATTTCTCGACAACGTGGAAAATCAATATGGTTGGTAGCTTTCATTGCTGTTGTAACAAGTTGGCCATTGTTGGGATCAGTCTTGATTTTTTATAGAAAAAAGCTAAAAAGAATCTTGCCTACAGCTTTTCTTTGAAGATGATTCCATGATAATTAAAATTGTTGTTCTATTTAAGTTATGCTTCAGTTGAAAAACTGAGTAACTAAACGTAAATTTATATGATTATATTTAAAGTAATTGATTGGTGATTATTTACTTAAGGCTATGTTTGGTATGGTGTAATCAACTATGTAATGGAATGGAAATTATATTACATGACTGATTACATTGTTTGGTTAGACTTATTTTTGGACAATGTAATGTAATTGAGATTACGTGTGTAATCTTCATTACTTAATTTGATGCAATATTCATTACTTAATTTGATGTAATATTCATTATATCAAAGAATACATGTATTGTTCATTACATTAAGTACATGTAATATCAATTACATCAAGTTACTCTAATAAAAATTTTATTATTCAAGGCTATTTAACACTATCACTCTACTACTATCACCATCACAATTTTCACCATTACCACCACCACCACTGCTTAACAACTACCACCACCGTCACTACCATTGCTCCACTACTACCACCACTGTCACTACCATCGCTCCACTACTACCGCCACCATCACTCCATTTCTCTCACCACCACCATTGCTTCACTACCACTATCATCTCAACTACCACTCTATCACCCTCATCGCTGCCGCTGCCACCACCACCATCACTTCCTCAACATCAACCTTCAACACTCTTACCATCGCCGTTGCTCCAGCACATTAATACCACCTCACCATCGCTCCTCCACCACCACTAGCACGCTAAACCCCCACCAGCGCTCTACCACCACCTCAATCACTTTATATTGCTGTCATCATCACCTCAATCACTCTTACTCAATCACGACCACCACATAATAAAAATTATATTTTGTTGTTTAATATACAATACAATAAAAATTATATTTTACTATAGGAATGTAAATAATTGAATCAAAAATCACTAAAAAGATCAAAGTACTCATAATTTTACATTGTAATTTAATTTATTCAATGAAAACATATGAAAAAAAGTTAATTTATAATCACTTAATTAACTTTTATTTTGTTATATTACATTAGGTGTGAGGATTCAATTCGGTCAATTTGGTTAATTCAGCTAATTTGATTTGATGAATAAATGTTCGGCTAAAAGTTTGATTAAAAAAAATTAAAATTTCGGTGATCGATTAAAAATTAATTCAATCGAATTAATCAACTCTCAAAACTATATTATTTTGGTCAAGTAGATAATATTTGTTTTTTTATTTTAATTAAGAAGTAAATAATAACTTCAGTTAATTTTTATTTCGATTAAAGTTGGTTAATAATAAATTTCAGTCATATTCAATCAGTTAATTAAGTTTTTAGTTTTTTTAACTTTAATTCAGTTAAGAATCAAAATTAATTCAATCAAAATGGTTCGGTTAAAAAATTAATTCGATTAAACAAAAAAATTTTGATTAATTTATTTCGATTAAAAAATTTTACTCAAATTGACCAAATTCGTTGAATAATCATCCTTAAATTACATTTTTTTTACTTATCTTTTTTTTTTTTTAATTTTTTTAGTTAAAATAAATTTATAAATTTAAATGATCTTTAATAATTTAATACAATAAATAGTTATTAGTTCAAATATTTTTTTATATTAATAATAACATGGTGGTGGTGATAATGGCAGTGGAGTGGTATTTGAGGTGGTGGTGGTGGTGGCAATGAGATGATGGTTGTGGTGATGGCGATGATGATGATAGTGTTTTAAATGCATTACATTACATATTTACAAACAAACATAAAAAATGAATGACAATTACATTCCATAAATTTTATCAATTATATTACTAAACAAAGTAATGAAATCTTAATTACATTCCATTCCATTCCATTTTTCATTGCATTACATCTTTGACTACATTACATCCAACCCAATATAGTCTAAATGAATACTTGAAATGCTCAAGTTCGATTTCATTTTACTTATATGAGTAGTCTTTTGGTATGGACCTAGCACATCCAGAAATGTCTACATTCAATAGCTAACATCATATAACTCCTTTACAATATGCATCAAATAGAATTTTCGCAGCATTTCCCCATAGTTTTTTGAATACATTATGTGAATCGATTGAACCCACTATATATGCATCTAGAGAACACTGGATGAGATACAACATAAATTCTAGATAATAGCATATATAAAGACTTGTTGTTTCATACTTTTTCTATTGACAAATATTCCTAGATTGTCCAACTTGGACAATTCAGTTCTCTTTTATATAAATAAGAAAAACACTGAACGTGCAACTAAGATTTGTGTCTCTATTGCTACATTCATTCGTAACGTTTTGATTTTTTCCAACGATGGTTGAAAAGAAACTCTAAGTTTATTATGCATTTAGTAATTTAATTTCTAAATGAATTTTGGTAGCATTTCCCCATATAAATGTTTAAACTAAGTGGAAAAACAAAACACTTCTATAATCGAAACACATTGTAACTCCAACTTATCGCCACTACTAGGCCTCCATTTTATACAAACTTAACATCCCAATCAAACTCAGCCCACTTCATAAATAATATTAAAATAAAACAGAAGAATTAAAATTCAAAGAAATATCTCAATTCTCAATTAAACAATTTGACAATCAAACATCTATTAAAATTCAATACAAATAGTATCAACCACAAACTAAAAAACACAATATATACACAGGAATGTCCAAACTAAAATTCAATGGTTAGTTTTGGCTTAAAGAAATTCTAGTTCTTTTAATAATCTTTACTTTTAATTATTTCTTTATCCAAATAATAATCTTATGTCTTTTTTGCTACTTACCTTGAAAAAACTTGTGATAATTCTTTTAAAATAATAATTGGTTATTGGTTGAATTTACAAAAAATAGATATACTTATAACATTTGGAAGTATTTTGCTAACTATTTTTGATAGCCTAGTAACACTCGAATTCTTAAAAATCCTTTTAAAATATAACCTTAAAATGAGGTTATTTAATCCCTTAAAAAAAAAGAGATTAGCACAATTTAAATGGTTCTAAACTAAAATTTCTCATATTCAAAAGAAGATTTTAATGTATAGAAGATTGAATAACGTGTAAAAATTATTAATTTCAAAACTGAAATTATAAGACAAGATCACAATAAGGTGCCACACTCTATTAGATTTCACTAAAAATGCAAACAAATAAAGGTTGAGAGAATTCAGGATATAAACAAAATTGTTGTGTATTCAATGACGATCTCTTCATACTATTCACAAGCAGAAGTATAAAAGATGAGAATTATAATAAAGGAAAATACAAAAAGGCCCCAACAAATTTTAATATGTCCTAACATATTTTGTTTATATCAAATAGGGAGAGTGAGATGTACAAAATAAGATCAATCGTCGTTAGATGGCTTTAGGGCAATTGACTAGACTTTTCTTTGACACATAATTAATTAAGTTAGGTCAGCCACCATTGAACCCATTATTCTATAATGTTTTTGGATCTTTCGTTTACAAGTAATCATATCTTGTGTTTTAGAACATGAGGCTTATCCACACTAAAATTTTTTTAAAAGAAATTTCTTGTCTACACAGCAATGTCCAAACTAAACAACACAAACCAAACACAAAATAATTAATTTAACACGGAACAACTCACATTTCACATAACAAATGAAAGAGAAAACACAAAACTAATCATATTTCATAAAAAAAAAAATGAATAAATCATCAAATAAATGAAAACAGAAAAAAAATAAAAAAACCTTGACTGACTGTGATTGTGTGAAAAGGAGAGAAGGAGAAAGGCGAATGCTGACAACCAGATTCCTACCACAAACTACCTCCACGGTTGGCGAATAGCAACGGACAGAGAAGAAGAGGGAGCGACGCGACAAAATTGCAGAGGAGAGCAAGAGGAGAGAAATCTATGGTTGCACGAGGAAGAAGACTTCATTTTGTAACCCTTAAAAAATTGTGATCGATTATATCCATTGTAAATCGGTCACAAATTAGCTGACGTGGAAAAAAAATTGATTGCAAATTTACATAATTGGTCTCAAATCCATCTAATTCTTTAAACATAATAATACACATGTCGGTTGTCGATTCAATTAATTTGCGACCGCTAAAATTCATTGCAAATTAATTAATTTCTTAACAGTCGCTATTCTATCGCCAATCTGTCGCAAACTGTTCCTGCTAATGTACCCCATGAAACTTTGCGATGGATTTACTATTGGTTGCAATTTTGCTCGCAAATTGATCTCATATTGGTTGTAAATACATCGCAAAGGTTGTAATTATTTAATCGTTGTAATTAGTTGCAAAACGGTGTCAAAGCGATTGCAAAGTTAGCGATAAAGGTGTTTATCGCAACATTCGGTCACAATTTGGCGTTTTTCTTATAGTGTATCATTTTGAAGTTCCAAGAATTGATTATGAAAATAGAGTTAAAATTGTTGCTCTATACTTAGAAGGTGAAGCAATTTAATGCACCGGGATTATGCTAACTTGAATGGAAATGAAGCTTATGTGAATTGGGAGAGTTATGTGGTAGGTTTGGTAGCTAGGTTTAGGACTCAGGCTTATGATGATCTAATTGCAGATTTGAGAAATATTAAGCAAGAAGATACATTACAAGGATACTTAGATGCTTTTGATGAGCTGTATCCTAAGGTGGGAGTTATTGAGTTATAAGCCCTTAGCTTCTTTCTCTCAAGATTAAAAAGATGAGTTACAAATGCCAATTAGGATGTTTCAATCAAAGACTCTATCTGAAACCTATTATTTAGCTCACTTACAAGAGCTATTTGTTGCTGCCATTCAACAAAAGCCTAGAATAGTGAGAACAACAACCTTTTTTTCCTATACTACCCTGAATCCATACATTAAACAGCTAAATTTCTAAATCCAAAATCCAACACCCAAACCTATAAACCCAATACAACCAATGGTGCTAAAAAATCACTACTTGCATTACTCCCTACCGCTAACTTACTAAGATTACATTACATTAACAATAGACCACCCTTGAATTTTTGTAATAAGGAAATGGATGAGAAAAGAACCAAGAATTTGTGTTTCTAGTGTGATGAGAAGTTCTCTGTAGGGAATAAATGTTGCAAGAAACAAGTGCATGTTCTCCAATTAAAGGAGATAACTTCTAAGGAACAAGAACCACAATATGGTGAAATAGAAGCTAGACTGATTGCAATGATAGTGCAGTGGAGGGGCAGTTATCCTTACATGCATTATGGGGAACTAGTATCAACCAAACTATGATGGTAAGAGGATTGAGTGGTAAAAAGAGGTTGCAGATACTCATTGATATAGGCAACTCTCATAATTTCCTTAATGAGAAATTGGTAGAACAACTGCAACGTCAATTGAAGAAAATTGTAGGTATATGGGTGGAGAATGCTAATGGGACAAAGTTGAAATATGATAGTATGTGTGCAGGGTTTAAATGGTGTATGCAAGGGCAATTCTTTAAAGGTGATGTGTACGTACTGCCTCTAAAAAGCTATAATCTTATTTTGGGAATTCAGTGGCTGAAGACCTTAGGTGATATCAACTAGAACTTCTTTGATCTCACTATGAAATTTTAGTTGCTGGACCAGTAGTATGTTCTTAGGGGTGAAGGGTTTCAAACTTCTAGTAATGTGCTCAATGCATTATCATTAATAAGAAGTGTGGAGATGGTTGGGATAGTTGAGTTGTGAACTGAAGGGTAGCAAGCTCTTCGATTTGCAAATGCAATACTAGATACATTCTCAAATCTCTTTCAAGAACCAAAGACTTTACCTCCCCAAAGGCACATGAC
This sequence comes from Jatropha podagrica, assembly GCA_947857235.1. Lineage (NCBI taxonomy): Eukaryota > Viridiplantae > Streptophyta > Magnoliopsida > Malpighiales > Euphorbiaceae > Jatropha > Jatropha podagrica. The sequence goes on from CANUEP010000422.1 coordinate 16,949, forward strand.
TATAGGATTTACTTGAAATCTAGATCTTAACCTATTAATATTAGGCCTTATAGATATGCAACAGAGCAAAAGAGTTCCATAGATGATATAATTAGAGAAATGCTACAAAATGGGGTCATAAGGCATAGCCATAGCCCCTATGCTAGTCCTATTGTGTTAGTAAAGAAGAAAGACAACTCCTGGAGATTGTACATTGACAATAAGGCCTTAAATGCTATTACAATGAAGGATAAGTTCCCTATACCCTTAATTGAAGAATTGTTAGAAGAACATGGGGGAGCTATGGTATTCTCAAAAATTGATCTAAGGTCAGGGTACTTGCAGATTAGATTGTATAAAGAAGATATCCATAAGGCAGCATTTAAAACTCATGAGGGGCACTATGAATTTCGAGTCATGCCTTTTGGCCTAACCAACTTCTCTACTACATTTTAGTCTCTAATGCATGCCATATTTAAAGCTTTCCTAAAGAAGTTTGTTTTAGTGTTTTTTAATGGCATTCTTGTCAATAGTCATTCTCAAGAAGAGCACCTCTAGCATTTGTCTTTGTTTTTTAAGCTATGAGAGCACACACCCTATTTGCTAAGTAAAGCAAATGTTCATTTAGGGCTCCTTAAGTAGAATGCCTTGGCCACATGATTTCTACTCAAGGGGTACACGCAAACCCTACTAAGATTACAGTAGTAAGGGATTGGCCAGAATCCCAAAATGTCAAGCAACTGAGAAGCTTTTTGGGTCTTACAAGGTCTGCGTGTGGTTGTATGGACATTTCGCTAGACCTTTGACAAAATTGCTTAAATTGGGAAACTTCCACTAGACATTAGAAGCTCAAAAGGGCTTTCTCACACTCAAGCAAGCAATGATCAAGGCCATAGTTCTTGCCTCACCAGAATTCTCTAAGCCTTTCGTAGTTGAGATAGATGCCAGCAGTGAAAGGACTGGAGTTGTCCTCATGCAAGAGGAGTACCCCTTAGCTTAGATAAGCAAACCCTAGTCTCCTAAAATTAGAGACTCTCCACCTATGAAAGGGAATTACTTGCTATCTTATTTACTATGTGCCAGTGTGACCATTATCTCAACTCTATGCATTTCATTATTATGATAGATCACAAAAGCTTCAAATTCTCATTTGAATAGAAGCTAAGTATCCCAATACAACATATTTGGTTAACTAAGCTTCAAACCTATGATTTTGAAATACATTATAAGAAGGGGCATGAGAATGTAGCAACAGATGCCCTCTCCATGATAGGATCAACTTCTCTTATTGTGATTTATGGTCATCTTATACCAGATCAGTTAATGGCTTCTATTAAAGCGCAATGGCAAATTGACTCATCTCTCTAACATATAATTTCCCTCAAACAACAAAACTCCAACCTTCACCCTAAGTATACATGGCATGAAAATTAGCTAAGGAGAAAAGGAAAACTAGTAATTGGATCCAGTCCTGCTTTAAAATGTGCTCTACTATAATTATACCATGTTTAGCTATGGGGGGTCACTCAAGGGTCACAACTACTCTTAGAAGGCTCTTAGTGATGGTTTATTGGAAATGGCTCACCAAAGAAGTTAAAAGGTATGTTAGTGCTTATGAAATTTGTCAGAGAACTAAATATGAAACCATTGCCATTCTAGGGAAATTGCAACCTCTACCCCTTCCACAAAGTATTTTTATTGATATGACCATGGCTTTTATGGATTATGGAGGCACTACCCAAATCCAATGGCAAGATAGTAATCTATGTTGTAGTGGATAGACTTACTAAGTTCAGTCATTTCATTAAGCTTTCCCATCCCTATGATGCTAAGATTGTAGCTCAGGCCTTCTTGGATAATGTTTATAAACCCCATGGATTACCTCACAATATTGTGTCTGACAAGGACCTTATCCTTCTTATTACATTATGGTAAAAGTTCATTAAACTTTAAGGCATTTCTCTTAATCTATCCACTGCTTACCATCCTTAGTCTGATGGACAGGCAAAAGTGGTCAATAGATGTCTTGAGACATATTTGAGAGGCATGGCTGGAGAATTACACCATACTTAGCATCACTGGCTTTCCTTTGCAGAGTATTGGTATAATACAACCTTCCATTCTAAGGACGATGAGGCTTCCACACAGCGTCTCATAGTTTTTCTCAAGAGTCACTCGAGTAAATCGAATAAAACGGGCTTGGTTTATTTTAATTCAGAGAAATTATTTTATCCAATCCCATTTTTATCCTTAGAAATGGTCTCCTTACTTTAGTAAGATTTTGAAAAATTTTTTGAAGTCGCCATCCTATTTTACTAAATTAGAGAAAATTCTCGGATTAATTAATTCATTGAAACTAATTGACCCGATTTTAACCAGCATGAGTTTGGGAGTTGGGTACGAATATGGAAAGGTGTTAGGTACCCATTCCGTCCGGTCTAAACTGGCCTCCTAGTTGTCCAAATATTCATTATTTATTAATCGCAATATTAAATTAAATTGAGATGTAAAATATTTTATGCAATTTTGAAAAATATGTCAAACATACATATTATTATCATCTAAACATCCATATGACATGAAGATTAAACAATCATAAGAATGAGGGAAGGAGAAAAGAATTACAACCCTCCTAAAATACATTCTACCTATATATCCCTTACATATTCCCAATTCCCATTTAACTAATACAAATCATCCTTAATAAAGTTATTTCATATTAAATAAAATTATAACTAATCTATTACAAACGAAGTAAAATGAGAATTATTTTAAATTCTCAAATAAATTACATAAATATTAATACAATCCCGTTAAATAATAAATTACAAACCATATTCCTATAAATCAAACTCAGAATATTAATCAAGCAAAAACAATAATTATATCACATTCAAGCATTCATACAACATGATTATGCAACCATTAATTGAAAATCATCAAAATTTAAATATTAGTCTAATAATTGATAAATGATCATAAAATAAACAATAAATAATTAAAATAACAAAATGATAGGATATTAATTGATGTAAAAAATGTTAAAGATGTTAGTGAGTTAGATAAATAACATAATTATAATAGTATGAAGAAAACATATTAAATGTGCATAAAATAAATGCTAGAAAATAAAATATAGTGATTTTAATATTATTTCAAGCTCATGATCATAATGTTCATCTTGTTAGATGAACAAAATTCACAATTCCTTGCAAGAAATACTCATTAGAATCATTAACGTACTCATTCGTATCAAACATGGATTTTCGACCGTTAGGCTTTAACGCACTTTGATATCAGAATCTAGGCATGATTTGATATTTTTTAAGTTCTTTTTATTTTGGAACTCATAGACTAACACAACTAGAAATGAATCGAGTCCCCTTCCCAAGTAAACGAAGTCTATAATCACCAAAAAATCAATGAGAGAAGGGCATGTCAGCAAGCAGGGGGTATTTCTGGGCGCTTAGCCATGAGGGCGCCAGCCTTCTAAGGAAGGCCTGGGCCTTCATCACTGGTATGGCACCTTCCCTTGGAAGGTGGCACTTCATTTCCCAGAAATGCAACTAGCTTGCTGCAAAACCTAGTTTTTACGTGTTTCTCTTGTAAAAACTCAGTTTCTCAAAATAATAAGACATAAAATAAACTGAAAAGCATAATGGAGTTGAATTTAGACTCTCAGTTACCTGATTTTAAAGATAAATATGGGTTTAGTTGATGTTTGGTGAAGAACACCTTAAGAACACTTGATCTCCTCTTGATGATCCGAATCTATCTTGTTGATTTAGCATTTCCAAAGATGTTTATGAATCTATGACACACTGACTTTGTGATGGTTACCTAGTCTTGCTGATAATTTAACAAAATTCTTAAGATTTTTTATGAGGAAGTTGGTTGATGGATGTGTTTTTTTTGTTTACTTATGTTTTGATTTTGATTTTGTGTTTTTGGGTTTGTATTTTGTATTTTTTTCTCTAAGTTTTTTTATCACCAAAATTAGCCACTTAACCCTAGAGTTAGAGATGAATTTATAAGCAAATAGGTATCCTAGCACTATTTACTGCTTATATGGCATATGGGCCCCACAAACGATCCAATTTTCAATTTTTTATAAAATTGGTTCATATGGTATGTGCATCTATGTAAGTCATGAAAATTCATCCCGCGTGCACCCGGGATGCGTTTTCGGACCCTATTTTGGCATAGACCCCGAGAATGTGAAAACGATCCGATAGATATGATTTTTACCCTATGATTACTGGTTCAAGAATTGAATCAATCGGATGCTCCAAACTCATTCTCCCTCGAGAAATGTCATCAAAACTGATGGGCCCCACGAGTGGACCCCACTAGGGCCACTGTGGGCCCCATAGGTGAACTGACCTAATTTTCATGAAATTGGTTCGGGTGATGCATAGAGTGCCATAGGACACCAAGGCACATCTCGAGCAAACCCAAGATGCACTTACGGGTCCCGTTTTACCAAAAATATGAAAAAGGTTCTAAGGATTACGCTTTCTAGACTCGAATCATCACCTAGGGATCAAGTTCGTTGGCTGCTTCAACCTCTTCTTTAGCGATACAAGTTATCATCACAGTCTATTTTGGGGTAAAAATTGAGCATCTATAGTTTGGCCCCATTTTGATAATATTTTACTTTTCAAGCAAGATTTTATCAAAATGTAGAGTAGACGTGTAAGTAGTAATTATACTTACATTGTTTGCATTCTTCGAACAGCTTGCATGATTGTGGTGTGGCAACCTTTTTGGTGTTTTGATGATGATGCTTATCTTCTAGAAGTTGTCCTTTCAGACGATGGAAAGCGGAATGAAATATGTCATACAGGCTGCTACAGAGATGCTTCACGCCGGACGACTTCAATAGATGAATGGGTGCGATACTACGATCGACCTAATTTTGAAATGCTCCACCCAAGGAGGAGCGTCACATTGGATGACTAGATTGTAAAATCCTTACTACGTAAGGTATGTCACACTAGACGACTTAAATCGCTCCTCGCTGTGCGAGGTGCGTCACGTTGGATGACTTGACTGAAAATATATCCGCTGTGCCACGTTGGACAACTTGATTGTAAATCCTCACTGTGCAAGGCGGGTCACGCTGGATGACTTGATTGAAAATCCTCACTATGTGAGGCACGTCACGTTGGATGACTTGACTAAAAATATGTCCACTGCGTCACGTTGGATGACTTGATTGAAAATCCTCGCTGTGTGAGGCACGTCATGCTCGACGACTTGACTGAAAATATCTCCACTACATCATGCCGGACGACTTGACTGAAAATCCTTACTGCGTGAGGCGCATCACGTTGGACGACTTTGGTGTATTTAATTTCGTTGGAAATTTTCTTGCTTGAGGGTGATCAGTTATCGTGTTGACTTCGCTAAGGAATTTCTATAAAAACCAAATTTTTACATACAAAGAAAGAAAATTTTCTAATCGTATACAGTTAGAGATCCTATGATTAGGCCTGGGGAAGCGCGCCTGTGTCTGTGAAGTGATACCAACTATAATTCCATTGGGGATTCAAGCCTGTATGCATATGTACATCGATTAAATTTTACTAAAATCTACCATAAGCGGTATGAAAATTTATAGATTGACGCACAAAATTGAGGTATTTTTAAAAATTTTTTTACCTTCCCAAAATTGATAGTGCACATGTGTGAAAGGGAAAAATTATTTTTAAATTTCCATTCTTATTCTCTATTTATTTATTGAAAACTATTTTATTTCAGGATCGATGAGGTAGGACATACTTACTTGTCGTTATCGACATGTGACCTTGTTTCATATATTGACGATCTATTGGTGAGGTATGCGAAATATGTGTCGATGGTGAGTTGTGTGACCAGATTAGGCTTGTGGGTCAATATTGGGCTTTTGGCCCACTAATATCTATAAGAGTTGGCAAAATGATCATAAGCTCACTTTTCTTCCCCTCTCCACTTCCCAATCCTCTTAACTCTCTCTACTTGTTTCTATCTTTCCATCCATTTCTTCCAATGACGGCCAAAGGTAACGTTGATTGGCTTCCAAAAGATATGTCAGTCGATCCAAAGGCATGAGATCTGAGCCTAGGAATGAGGCTAAAGGAGCTTATATCTGACGCTAGCAGAAACATTCATTTACAGCATGCTTTGCCTCACCACTTGTGTTGGGGTGCGATCAATGTATTTATGGCTTTCCCCTTTGATCATCTGCATTATTGTCATTAGACACAAGAAAAATAAACTAAAAACCACGAATTTAGGTCAAATTGAACTCAAATTCAATTTTAAGCATTTTCTATGCTTGTCCGTCCGCTAAGGCATGCGCATTGCGATCAAGGTACATGCCTTGCACTCAAGGCATGCGCCTTGATTGCTAGGCGTAGCGCCTTCCTACTTGCCTGTGGTGCATTCATGCTGAGTGTGTGCCTCCTTGTGATGTGCCTTCCTAGAGGACGTGGCACCTTCCTTGAAGGCATGGCGCCTCAAATTAAGGCTTGACGCCTTTAAGGGGAGGCATGGCACCTTCTTGGGTTGAACCACATCACTCTTTGCTGTTTTGTCTCATTTTACGTGTTTAATTGCAATTTTTTCCTGTACCTACATAAGATATTGAAAATGTATTAAAATATGCCTTTAAATTATGATTACATGCTTACCCCAGTTTTATTTGTGTAGGTAAGGTAACTCGCGAGAAATCTGGCAATAATGCTTTCGCCGCTGGTGAATGGTTTGATCGTCTGCCTGAGCAAGTATAGGATCGGGTCTGCGATGTGGGCTTCAGATGCTTTATAGATGCTATACCACAGGTTTGGATTTGTTATGCAACTATCAACTTCTTGGCTCTCATGGAGCGCTGGATGGATTCGATGCACACTTTCCACTTGCCTTTCAGAGAGATGATGATCACGCGGGTAGAATTTGCTACTATCATAGGGTATCATTCAATGGGAATTCCATCCCATTCGATGATCGGCTGCGGACTCTAGATGCTCAAGGATTGCGAGATAGTCTCCGAGCTGCTGTTGGTGTGTGTTAAGGATTAGTTGTAAATAGAACTCTATTAGGAGTTGTAAATAGAACCCTATTAGGAGTTATATTTCTAATAGGTTTATAGTATCATGTATGTATATATATATATGTGTCCCTATTGATGAATTAAAATAAGAAAATATTTTTCCATAATAAACTCACATGGTATCAGAGCCAGGTTCGTTAAAACCCTTTTTTTCCGTTTACGTTGAATTTTCGGCGGCTGTTAGTCTCGGTGTCACTCTAGGGTCACCGTTTTGTCTCACCGCCTACCTCAGAAGGTTCCCCGGCTGCCGATCGGCGTTCCATCCAAATCCGGTCACCGAATTCCCTGCGCGTGGGCCTCACGCGCCGCTTTTTTGTTTTCTGCTACAGTACCACGCGCCGGCGCGTGGAGGCACGTGCGGCTATTTTCGGCGATCGGAATATTTCCTCTGGCTTCGTTTTCACTTCAGTTTTCTGATCCGGCGAAGATTTGGTAGGGGCATTCTCAATTTTGTCAATTTGGCGTTTCAGGTTTTTTTTTTTTTTTTTTTTTTTTTTTTTTTGTGTTGAAGGCTATTTATTTTTTTTGGTATCTCTTTCTGCGCTGCTGGTAGGGTATTTAGTTTTTATTAATCATGAATCCTACACCCACGGATTCTAAAACTACTATTACTGAATTGATCCCAGCAATGAATAAAATCACAGAACATAAATTGAAAGGATCTAACTATTTAGATTGGAGTAAGACAATTAGAATTTATTTACGGAGTGTTGAAAAAGATGACCATCT
>CANUEP010000543.1:0-25089 GCA_947857235.1 Jatropha podagrica
TTTAAATAAATAAATCATAATTGAAATATTAGGTTTATTTAATCTAAAATTTATCTTAATAAATTTTAGACATAAATCAATTAAGTCAATACTTAATAATCTAGGTAAAATTGTAATCAAATATAAATTACAATTTTATCCTTAACTTCACAAAACTTATTTGAAATCAAATCATACTTGATTCGATTTCTCGTTTTCACTTTCTCATATCCATTCTTATGTGTGTGACCTTCTAGGTTCCAAATATGTTGGCAACAAATATTAACTAATTAATATTTGGAGGTCAAGTATATTGCCTAGTAACATGTTAAGACTATCCAAATATCTGGAAAGTCAAAGTGGTTTGACTTAACCTTTTAGTGCATGATTTATTAATGTAATTAATATCCCTTCATCATTAATGTTCTGATATAGTAATTAGGCATGGAATGTGTCTCCTTTACTAAATCATGTTAGTTCTCTAAACCTTATTCATTGATCAGTTGAATGAAATTCCAAATCTCATTTGATAATTTCATTCTACCTTGCGCAAAGATTTCTTAATCAATACTAGTAGAGAACAATTAGAACATTTTCCCTAATTTACCTAGGGTGATGAATCCTCTCTTGATTACACAAGTATCTCCATATAGTTCCTACTATGCCCAATTAATTGTTGCTTATTATTCGTATAATGAATAATGTGAACAAAGAATCAAAACATAGTCATTCCTATATAAGATAGCTTAGTAATCTCAAGCCAAAGGATCACTTACACAACCATTACTTGAGTATTCCGTAGACACAGGTAACTCTCCTTATGGAATTCTCATGCATGTCAATTCAGTGGACTTGTTTAAATAACAAGCACCTACATATTAGTTCTAGATATCACATATATCTCAGCTTATGAGAACAACTGCTTCCCTAAAGAAAGAACATAATATGTATCAGTCTCAACAGCTCTAATCAATGTCCAATAATGAGGAGAACATTGACCATGAATATTTAGAGACATAGCTTTAATGCAAATATAAAACTCATAATTATAGCCACATTATAATTTATTTTGCAAAACAATATTGTCTCATGGACTTTATCTTTTACCAACATTCAATCGATAGAATATAAAAGAGAAATAAATGCCTTTTGTTAATAATCAAATATTTATTACATGAAATATTATATCCCAAAATATAACCAATCAAATTGGCTATAGGGCATATAACTAACAATCTCCCACTTGCATTAAGCCAATTATCCATGTGTTTTATCCTATGTCATCAATGTATTCGTGAACTCTTAGTTCATTAGTTTTTCCATAGCTGAAAAGTATCCTTACTTATTTTTAAATACTTAAGGATAGTTTTAACAGCAGTCTAGTGACCTTCATATGGAACAAATTGATATCCAGGCAAGTACCCTCTATTGGATTCCTCTCATGCTAAACTGTTTTAGCACTTTATCAACATGTGTGGATTTAGATAATCCTAATGGCCTATCAAATCTATCCATATAGATTTTAATACCAAGTATATAGGCTACTTTTCTAATAGAGATATTCTTGGATGACCAAAATTTTATAGTAGTAAAATGCAATTTTCTATTTATCAACATACAAAATAAGAAATATCATTCCGCTCTCACTGACCTTCTTATACACACTAAGATCATCCACATTTTTAATGTAATCAAACTATTTTGATTATTTCATTAAAACAGATGTTCTTATTCTATAAAGGCTTGCTTAAGTCTACCAATGGACTTTTGCAGTTTGTATACTCTATTAAGAAAAACTTTTGATTCAAAAATCATTAGATTTTCTAAATAAGAATGCAATTTTGTCATCAATATCACAAGTTCCATAATCACAATATGCTGCGATTGCATGTAAAATGTCAAACATTTCTCCTTTATATTTGTTAGGTTCAGATCTCCACAAGAAGGTCCAACCTTTGTAGGAATACGACTCATCCTAACAGATTTACATCATGGTTCTTTAACCAATGTATTTTGACTGTTCATCTGATGCAACAATCTTTTATTCTAGTTCCATTTTTAATGTAAGTTCGAAGTTCTTAAACCTTTCGAGCTGTACCTAGCTCCCACTGCTTCCTTTAAAGATAAACATGTTTTCTAAAAGGTGGCATGTTTTGATATGAATATTTTCTCTCAACGAGATGGTAAAAGAATATCCAATAACTTCTTTTGGATATCCCACAAACTTATATTTATCTGATTTAGCTCATAGCTTTATCAGATCCCAAACATTTCACATAAGCATGTTGATCCATATCTTATATGGAATCTATTCAACAAATTTGGATGGAACTCTATTTAGAAGGTATATCGCATTATTAAAGCTCGTCCCTAAAAGAGATGAAGATAATTCTGCAAGACTAATCATGGATCATACTATATCTAATAATGTACGATTCATATTTTATAATAGATAATCTTGAAAAGCTTAACTTAAGTATTTTTCACCTCGATCCGATCAAAGTGTGTTAATACTTTATCTAGTTTCTCAACTTCATTTATGAATTCTTTGAACTTTTCAAAATTCAGATTTATGTTTCATTATATACAACCATATCTAGTATAATGAAACATTCATATCTAATTATGGTCTGGGCAGTAATTGGTTCACATACATCTAAATGTATTAGGTCCAATAATCTTTTAACCTTTCACCTTTTTCACATAAAAGGTGTTTTAGTCATTTTACCAATATAACAGGATTCACTAATTTCAGATGATTCATAATCAAAAAGGTTCAAAGTAACCTTCTTTATACAACTTAGTGATTCTTGTTTTATTAATATGACCAAGTCTACAATGCTGAAGATATGATAATTATTATCTAATTTAGATTTCTTGCTGTTTATGTTGATGAGGAATTTATCAATAGAAACATTATAGAAATCATCTATATTAATTTCAGTTTCATACAATTATTTATTATTATAAAAAGAATGGTCGTTGTTCTCAATAACAAAACTTGAAACCAATATTCAAAATCTAATATGAAATTGAAAATAATGTTTCTACTATGTACTAAAATAAAATAACAATTATTTAATTCTAATTCTAGGTCCAAATGTGTTTCTACAACTAATGCAACAACCTTTGCTCCATAGGCTACATGTAGGTCCATCTTTCCTCAATTTTCTATTTTTCTTTAGTTCCTGCTAATTATTAATATGACAATCATATTAGGTATTCAATACCCAAGAACTAAAAATAAAAGGATTAATTTCAACCATAAACATACCTAAAGCAGAAGCTTTTGCAAGCTTCTTTGCTTTCACAATTGCAAGATAATCTCTACAGTTCCTCCTCCAATGACCATCTTTGCCATAGTGGTGGCAAGTTCCCTTTTCTTAACTTAAACCTCCATTGGGCTTCTGTTTCTTCTTGTTATGCTTCTTCTTGGGTTTTTTCTTAGCCTTAGAAGACTGAACTAGAAGTATAGGAGCACTATCCTTCTTAAGGGCTTCTTCAGCAGTGGTTAGCATACCAAGCAACTCAGGTAAGAAAGCATCCAACTTATGCATATTAAAATTCAAAATAAAATGTGAATAGCTGGGTGGCAAGGACTGTCAGACTAAGTCGATACTCAGCTCATGGTCCATGGCAATGCCCAATTGACCTAATTTTTCAATATAGCCAATCATTTTCAGAACGTGGACACAAACTGAAGAGCCTTCTGCCATCTTACAGCGGAACAATTCCTTGGAGATCTCATACCTCTCAGATCTACCTTGAGAGTCAAACAGCTCTCTGAGATGCAAGATGATGGTGCGAGATTCCATATTCTCATGCTGCTTTTGAAGTTCAAAACTCATACCGGCTAACATCAAATATGTCACCTGCTCATCGTTATCAGTATAACGATTGAAGTTATTCTTTTCTTCTTCAATAGCATCATTAGTGGGAATATCAGGTACATTCTTATCAATAACATATAACATCTTTTCTTGCTTGAGAACAATTTTCAGATTACGATACCAATCAATAAAGTTTGGTCCGGTCAATTTCTTAGCATCAATTATGCTACGCATGCATAATTTATTACTCATGGTGATAATTGATCTACAAATAGAGATATCAAGAATTAATTTCATGCAATATTAAATTAAATAAGGTCTTTAATTTTATTTTAGTTCTCTCACTATTTTATTCAAATTAATAGCTCTTTCTATTAATTCAGGAAATCCAACGTTTAGTTTTCCTAGTTGGCTAAGATCCCAATTAACCCAAATAACATTGGGTTTGCCCAATAAGTTATATTGAATTAATTTAGGTAGATAACATAACTTATCAATCACATCTTTATGTGACTCTTAGATCAATTAGGTAACAACTCTTTGTCTAAATATATCAAATACGTTTTGCCTAATTTTGCCCTAATATTATTTGATCATGAGTTTGCTCATCCAAATCAAATAAATTAGTTAAGTAAAACTATTGTTCGAGTTATTTGATAGCATTAAACATGTTCGGTTACAACTAATCTTAGGTTTGCGCAACAAGTCAAATTGTAAAGGAGCTCTGGTTTTCATGCTGTAACAATGGGTGGCAATTAATCATATTCTTAATATGTACTTAAAATTTTAATACGGGATTTATTTTAATATTTAATTGCAGGTCTCATGCTTTGGCAAGATGGCATATCATATATCATACATATACAACATACATCCTTAACATGTCATTCCAATTGGATGATTATGAACATATCTAAAACTAATTTCCTTGGGCCATTAAGGAAATTAGATGGTTAAATATCCTAGGTAGCAGCTTCTTAGATCTTCATAAGTCCCAACAGCAGCTCCTTGACTTGGACTCTCCAAGGCTCAATGTAATTTCTTCAATTCTCCTTTTCTTCTTGGATTACAAAATAACATCTTATTTACATATTCTAATTATCTAACTATTACATAATAAAATAAAATAAATAGTAAATTTTATAATCTAAAATAAAAGAGAATTGAGACACGCAGACTCTATTTAAAATTACATAAATCATTCAATTAAATATAATAAACCAATCACATAGGTCTTTTTTAATGTTCATAATCACCCATCATGCATAATAATCACATCAAATGTATTTAAATATTATCTAATAATAATATATATTAATTATTGGACTCATGTGCTGAAAATAAAATTTTAACAATTAAAATTTTATATTTGATATTCTCAAAATCAATGTATGAATAAAATAATTTTATTCATATATCAAATATTATTAAAACTAATTTTAAAAATTATAAAATTATTTCATAAATCAATTTTACTAATTCTAATCATATTAGAACTAATATACAACTTAATTTATTCCCTAATCTAGTTAGGAATAAATTTACAAAATAATTTTATTATAAAATTAAAATCTTATAATTTTATTTTCTAAAAAAATTAGAAAAATATTCTAAAATAAATTTTAATCACTGATAATTAATTTTATTGGTCCTAAAATTAAATTAATTCGAAATTAATTAAAATACCTAATTAAAATTAATTTCAGGACTTAATTGAAAATAAATAAAACAATATTTGGATCCATTGGCAAACCTAGTAAACATTCAGGGACCAATATGAAATTTTTGCATCATCTCCCTCCAACTGCAGAAACGGGTTTCGTTGGACAGAAACCTAGCGCCGCCGCCAGAGAAGATTCGGTCTCTCCATCTGCAACGACTGCGCCAGCTCCGCTAAGAAACAGTTCAACGGTGGTCAGACCACCACAGCCACTCCCACCTCTGCAAGAGCGACTCTTTCTCGCCGCAAAACGGAGCTGTTGAGAATTTTTTTTTTTTCTGATCTAAAACCAAAAACACAGCAACGTTGCAACATCATCAAGCCGTCGCCGGAGCTTCGCAGGGAGGCGGCGAGCGTCCAGGCGAGCAAGACGCAGCGCTGCCCTCACGGCTCTCCGGTGGCCAAACGGTCCTGCGACGGCAAGGACATAGCAGCACCTGTGTTCTTCAACAAAAGATTTTCAAAACAATTTTTTTTATTCTATTAAATCAAATTTAATTGAAAATAAATTTGTGGAAAAATTTGTAAAACACCAGATTTAATTTTATCCCATATCAAATCTCAGTATATGAATTAATTCGAAATTAATCCCAACAATCAATATATTATTTTATACCTTAAACGTTTAAACGATGACTCTGATATCATAATTGAGTTTCAATATCAAATATGCACAGTGAAATAATATAATTAAAACAAAATTAATTATATCAACAAGGATCCGTTTAAACGAATAAAACAATAAAATTAGTTAAGAATAATATCTCTGTTTTGTGTGGTTGTGAGCAACAACTCTTATTCTCACGTTTAACTCATACAGTCTATATTATTTTTTTAAACATTATATAGAAACCATTTATCACAAATAAATTAATTATAATTATTTATTTAAATTTTTTTAAATAAATAAATTATAATTAAATGTATATGTGCGTATTTATTTATTTAAATAATTTAAATAAATAAATCATAATACATATATTATTAGAATTTTCAATTTAATCAATTTTATTTATTTATTTAACTATTTAAATAAATAAATCATAATTGAAATATTAGATTTATTTAATCTAAACATAAATCAATTAAGTCAATACTTAATAATTTTAGTAAAATTTTAATCAAATATAAATTACAATTTTATCCTTGACTACACAAAACTTATTTGTAATCAAATAATACTTGATTCGATTTTTTGTTTTGACTTTCTCATATCCATTCTTATGTGTGTGACCTTCTAGGTATCAAATATGTTAGCAACAAATATTAACTAATTAATATTTGAATGTCAAGTACATTGTCTAAAAACATGTTAAGACTATCCAAATATCTGGAAAGTCAAAGTTGTAACACTCATCGCCAAATCCTGGAGGACCCGACGACGAGCGCCATATTCGGTGCCGAAGCACCGTCTTATCTTACTTAATAATCCTACATCAGGTATTAGAAGTGACTAAAGTTTCATAGGGATGTAAGTAATATTTTTTTAACATAAAAACTTAAGAAAATTTCTCAAGTGTTTCCCCTAAAAATCAACTTGCCACACGAAGAAAACAGATACACTTCCAATATTTATTCCTTCAAACCCCAAAATTCAAAGTCAATACAATAGTTACGCAGCACTTCTAATTATCCACATAAGCAATCTTAGGTACTATCACATTATGATGTCATCCATTCTCAAAATCAATTACTAACAATCATACTCTTCGAATTCATATAAAAATGATATTTCTTAATTAATTACAAACTTCATTAATTTATAACTTAATATATACAACTCAATCTCTTATAATATTTTAATAAATGCCATAATATATCATATACATGTCCTATCCAAAATAGAGTTCCTCCTCTGATGTTTCGCCTTTGGTCTCCAAATACATCTACCACTGAAACCTGCGTGTGATAGAAATCGACGTGCTGAGTATATTACTCAGTGGTGCTAAATAATTTATTTACAAATAATGAGGGTCACTTAAGCAACAAATTTAAAACATAATTTAAAAACTTAAATCAGATATAAGAATACCGGTGATGTACAAAACAAAATAAATATTTCGAAAATTACAAATAAATTTCTTCTTAAGAATAATTCGTAGTTTGACAAATGTAAGAAAAATTCTATAAATACAAACATGTTTCCATTTTCTCTTATAATAGAATAGAACTATTCTTAGTTAAGGCTCATACGTATTCTGAAAGAAATATAATCAGATTCAGTTACGTAAATATCTTAATAGAATGTAGCTTGTGAAAGCGCCACCGGAATGTGGCTTGTGAAAGCGCCACCAGAATGTGGTCTGTTAAAGCACCAATAGAATGTAAGCATGTCTGTTTACCAGAATGTAAGCGTGTTCGCTTACTCAAAATGACATCCAAAGCCTAACATATGATCATAACTCATCACATAACAGAATGGCATTAAAGCCGAGTATGCTCAATAACCATAATAACTTCATCTTAGCACATTTCAACCACATATACTTGAGCTAAAACAAATCTTTTCCTTACAAATAGTTTTATTTCTTATACATAATTCCTTAACAAAACATTTTATAACTTAATACTTATTATTTCGAAATTTCTTAACTTACAACTTGTAAAAATCCAACAAAATCTACTTATGTTCCAAACAAAATTAATACTTTCATAATATATATATATATATATATATATATATATATACACTTAGCTTAAAATACTTAAAACCAACATTTAGCAAAACGTTTCAAAGCCTAAACATTTTTACTTCAAAATAACTTAACTTACAACTTAGTAAACTTTCTTATTTTCATACTTATGCATCAAAATTTATATTTCCAAAACATATACGTAACTTAAACATATTTTCATCAACGTCATTAAAACTTGCAACTTGTAAAGGTTTGCCATTTTTCATACTTATACAAATCAAAGCTTATACTTACAAAGTATATATACTTAACATAACTTAAGAGGCTTAAAAACAAGTTGTTAAAACCTTTACTTATACTTATTTGATCATAAAACCATTTTACACAACTTAATAGTTATTATTATAGAATTCCTTAACTTACAACTTCATTAAAATGCCAATGTCATACTTATGAAATTCAAAGTGTACTTATTCAAAACATATACTTAATATAGCATAAAAGTACTTAAACCAAGCTTAAAAGCAAATGAAAATCAAGCCCTACTACCTTATGGTGGTTCGGCCGTTATATGAATACAAAGGAGGGGGAGTTCCCCTCTTTCAAATAAATCTAAAAGCAAGTTGAAAATCCTTAAAAAAGCCATTAAAAGTCTTAACCCAAAATCCTTCAACATAAAACTCATTTCTACTCAAATCATACTTTCTTTAAGTCTTTTAAAATCCATTATTATTAAAAGTGTAAGAAAAGATTTAAACTACCATTTAATTGCTTATCAACTAACACATTAAAGTCAAAACCATGCAAATAAAAGGAACAAATAAATAGGCCCTTCACCTCAAGTGATTCGGCCAAGCTTAGTAAGGTAGGAAAGGAATGCTTTTTCTTCCAATTAAGCATTCTACCATGCTTATAAATTATGCCAAATCATATAAAAGCAACCAAATACTCATTTCCCCAACAAAATCACAAATAATTCAAAATTCATTCAAAACCTAAAAATTGAAAACTTCAAGAAAATGAAAGAGGAAGGGAAATATTATTGCACTAACCTTTAAATTAAGCTTAATTAAGATTGGAGAGCCTCAATCCTTGGCACTCTCCTTTCCTTTAAAAGAGGGTTCTCCAATCTCTTCAAAGTAGGAAAAAGTAACATTAAAATCAAGAATTTACAAAAGAAATAGATGGAGCATGATTTAATGCATCAATTGCATGTCTAAACCATGAATTCCACTTATTAATTCATAAATTCAAAAATTCACAACTTCGTAAGGTAGTAAACTCCAATTACCACTTCTTTTACTTAATTCTTAAGGTTTAATCACTAAAATTTGGTTTAATTCATCAATTTTAGGGTATTTTAGAGGTAGATAAATTGAACAAAAATGGAGGAGGAGGAAGAAGAAGAAAGCTAATGTTGGAGATGGGAGAAGAAGAAGAAGAGAGAATAGTGTTTTGGATAAGTTGTAGATTTTAAGTAGCAAAGTCAAACTTGACTAATTCATTTTATGTCATATGGATGGCTAGGATTAAGTATCTAGTATTCTCATCAAAGGGATCTAAATATTTATCAAATAATTCTCCTCTAATTATTATTTAACTCCACCAATTCATTAAATTAATTTCATAAAAATAATTCTATCTAGTATTCTCATCTAAGGGATCTAAATATTCATCAAATAATTCTACTCTAATTATTATTTAACTCTACCAATTCATTAAATTAATTCCATAAAAATAATTCCTCAATTATTCCTTAACATACTACACTAGAAAATACTATTCATAAAACACCTTAATTCTCCAAAAATATTCATGAAATATTTTCTACCCACCTAAATCATGTAAATATGCTCCAAAAATATTAAATCAAGTATTAGACATGCATAGTAATTTTTTCGGACTGAAATAATACCAAGTCCAGGACTGGTAGTACTATTCATAGACCGATAAACTACTATTTACCAATAATTTATTACTTACTTTGTCATGAAAAAATTATCTTAACTTTAATTAATTAAGACTAATCACATAAAATTTAATTAACTCCATAAATATTAATTATGTTCAATACCATTATCGGGTCCAAATAAAATATTATTTTCCCTCGGGTGACCATTCATGACCTGTCCAAATAATATCATTTTAAGATTTGAAATTTTGGGGCGTTACAAAAGTGGTTTGACTTAACATTTCAGTACATAATTTATCAGTGTAATTAATATCACTTCATCATTAATGTTTTAATTTAGTAATTAGACATGGAATGTGTCTGCTTTACTAAATCATGTTAGTTCTCTAAACCTTAGTCATTGATCAGTTGAATGAAATTTCAAATCTCATTTGCTAATTTCATTCTACCTTGTGCAAGGATTTCTTAATCAATACTAGTAGAGAACAATTAAAACATTTTCCCTAATTTACTTAGGTTGACGAATCATCTCTTAATTACACAAGTATCTCCATACAGTTCCTACTATGTCCAATTAATCATTGCTTATTATTCGTATAATGAATAATGTGAACAAAGACTAAAAACATAGTTATCTCTATATAAGATAGCTTAGTAATCTCAAGTCAAAGGATCACTTACACAACCATCACTTGAGTATTCCATAGACAAAGGTTTCTCCACATGAAATTCTCATACAGGTCAATTCAGTGGACTTGTTTAAATAATAAGCATCTACATATTAGTTCTAGATATCACATATATCTCAGCTTATGAGAACAACTGCTTTTCTAAGGAAAGAACTTAATATGTACCTGTAACGCCTTAAAATTTCAAATATTAAAATGGTATTATTTGGACGGTCATGAATGGTATCACCCGATAGGAAAATAATATTTTTTTAGACTCGATAATGATATTAAACATAATTAATATTTGTGGAGTTAATTAGATTTTATGTGATTGGTCTTGATTAATTAAAGTTAAGATATAAATTCTTCATGACAAAGTAAGTAATAAATTATCTAGTGACTAGATGTTTATCGGTCTGTGAATAGTGCCACCAGTCTGGGACTTGGTACTATTTCGGTCCGAAAAAATTACTATGCATGTCTAATGTTTCATTTAATATTTTTGGAGTATGTTTATATAATTTAGGTGGGTAGAAAATATTTCATGAATATTTTTAGAGAATTTAAGTATTTAATGAATAGTGTTTTCTAGTGTAGTGTTTTAAGTAAAAATGTGGAATTATTTTTATGGAATTAAGTTAATTAATTGGTGGAGTTTAATAATATTTGGAAGAGAATTATTTGGTGAATATTTAGAGACCTTGGATGAAAATACTAGAGACTTAATCCTAGCCATCCATTTAACATAAAATGAGGTAGCCAAATTTGACTTTGCTACTTAAAAATCAACACTTATCCAACTCCATCTTCTTCTCCTTCTTCTCCCATCTCCAACTTTACTTCTTCCTCTTTCTCCTCGTTCTTTCATTTTTTCTACTACTAAACTACCCAAAATCAAGTGAATTAAACCAAGTCTTGTAATAAGACTTGAAGAATTAAGCATAAAAGAGTGGTATTTGGTGATAGAATTCAAGAACTTGGAGTTTGCTACCAAAATAAGTAAGTTGCGATTTATGATTCTAAGGATTTAAGTGATGAATTCATAGAATATATATGGTAGAACATGCTTTAAATAATGCTCAATCTTTTGCTTGTGTCATATCTTAATTTTAATGTTGATTTTTGCTACTTTGAAGAGGTTGGAGAACCATCCTCTAAAAGGAAGGAAAATGTTAAGGAATAAAGCTTTCTAAGCTTATTCAAGTTTGTTTTTAAGGTTAGTGCAATAATATTTTATTTTCCCTTTCATTTTCTTTAAGTTTCAAATTTTTAGGTTTTGAATGAATTCTGAGTTATTTGTGATTTTGTTGGGGAATTACTTAATTGGTAGTTTTTATATAATTTTTCATGTTTTCTAACCATTATAAGATACTTGAATGGAAAGAGGGACATGCCCTTCTCCTTCCCCTTCACATGGCCGAACCTCTTTAAGAGGAAGGGAATGGATTTTTGCTTCATGCTTATATGTTCTTTTGATGTTAATGAGTCTGTTTTTAAGTAATTTAAAGATGCTTTAAACCACTACATAGTATTTTAATGTTTAAGAACTTTTCTAAGATTTAAAGAAGGTTTGAAAGTGAAAAGATGAGCTTTAAGACTAAATGTTTTTAAGTGATGGTTTTAATGTTTTGTTTAAGTACTTTTAGGTTGAATTATGGTGTTTTATGGAAGAGAGTTCTTTCCCCTTTGTTGACCTAAAGAGGCCGAACCACCCTAGGGTGGTAAGGCATGTTTGTTTGTTTTTTTTTTTCTAAATGGTGATTTTTAAGTAAGTTTAAGCTATACATATGTATATTTAATAAGTATAAGTATGAAAATTGAATAATATTTTGAAGTTATAAGTTAAGTTATTTTGAAGTAAAAAATGTTTAGGCTTTGAAATATTTTGTTAGGTGTTGGTTTTAAGTATTTTAAACTAAGTATATATGTGTATTATGAAAGTATTATTTTTTGTGGGAACATGAGTAGGTTTTGATGAACTTTACAAGTTATAAGTTTTAAAGAAGTTAAGAAAACTAAGTTTAAGTTAAGTATGTGTTTGAAAAATTTAAGTTGTGATGCTTAAGTATGAAAAATGTGGTTAATTTGAAAAGAAAATCTTTCCCCTTCATTAGTAAGAGAGATCGAAGCATAATGGGGGGAAAGGAGCTTAAGTTCCCTTGATTTTTATGTTTAATTTTACTTACAATTTGATGTTTGATAAGTATATTTTTGAATAGTATTTAATATATTTAGCTTTAAACTTATTATGAATTTTACACAACTTAAAGGATGCTTTAAAAAAGTGAAAGAAGAGATTTATTGTCATTTGATTATATGTAATACTTTTAAGGTTTACTTAAGTAGTTTTGAGTTGTATTTGAAGTATATATTTTGAAAAAAGAAAGCTTTGAGTTTCATAAGTATTAATTTGGTATTTTAATGAAGTTGTAAATTAAGAAATTTTGTAATAATTACTAAGCAATTGTGAAAAGTTTTGCTAAGAAATTATGTATAAGAAATAAGATTATCTGTTGAGAAATGGATATGAGTTTGGGCTCAAGTATGTATGATTGAAATTTGATAGGATGAGGTTTATTTTGGTTATGAGCATGCTCGACTTATCAGGTCATTCTGTTATGTGATAGTTATAATCATATGCTAGGGTTATCAACCCTTATGAATAAGCGGACATGATTATTATCTGTGTTGTGGTGCTTTCACAGTTTTCTAGTGGTGCTTTCACAGACCACATCCGGTGGCGCTTTCACAAACCAAATTCTGTTTTTGATATCTACGTAATCAAATCTGCCTATATTTCTTTCAGAATACATATGAGCCCTTAACTAAAAATATGTTCTGTTCTATTATGAAAGAAAAGAAAATGTGTTTGTAATTATGGAATTTTGTGGAAAATATATTAAGTTATGAAATGTTTTATTATGAAATGGTCTATAAGAAAAATGATGATTTAAAATAAAAATATATTTGTATCTATAGAATTTTTCTTATATTTATCGAACTATGAATTTATTCTTAAGAATTGACTTATTTGTGATTTTCAAAATATCTTTATTTGATTTGTATACTTAGTATTTTTGTATTTGATTTCAGTATTTCAAATTATATTTTAAGTTGTTACTTAGGTACCCTTATTTTTTATACTGTTAAGTTATTTAGCACCACTGAATGATATACTCAGCGTGTCAATTTGTATCATGCGCAGGTTAGGGACAATAGGTGCTATTTGAGGACTAGAGGCTTAGCATAAGAGAAGGAAAATTTATAACACCCCCTATCCGTTCTTATAGGACTAGACAGCGAATGTCACATTTTGTGCGAGAAACATAGAACGATTTGCTTAATAACTTAATATAATAGTTAAAGAAGACAATTATTTGTTAGAAAAGAGGGTAATTTTTTTTCATATTAGAATGACAATAGAAGATTTAATAATTTCACAAAAACTTTTAAAAATAATTTAATAACTTTGTAATTCATGTAAATAGGTTTCCAACAATATCAATAGAAAAGAAAAAAAAATATAAATCCCTATAGAATAAAATTACTTCTTATATAATTAATAAGCATCATTTGCAAAGGAAGGCCTGAATTTAAACCATTAGTTCCTCTACGGAAACTTTAATAATAAGAGTTAAATAATCAATATCATTTATAAAATAACCTCTCAATCAAAAATTCAAGTAAGTTTAGCATTAAATTTCAATTCCCAACCCACTATTTACACACTCAATAATTAATATTAATACTATATGCCAAATTCTTACTATGTATTTAAATGTCTGAAAAACATCCTCTTCCTCTGATGCCGGATTACTGAATCACCTCTGTTTATATTATCTTCAACCTGCGCATGAGAAAACTCATCGCGTTGAGTATAAAACTCAGTATTACTATTTATAATTTAAATCAAATAATAATTTTAGAAATATAAATTTTGAAGAGATTTTCTTTATTATAAACATTTATATACAAACATTAAAAATCATTTTTATCACTATATTAAATATTTATCTTTAACTGAATATTTAAAACATTTCAAAATCCATTCTCAAATTAATATAATATAAACCTACTAATTACTAATACCACATATTTCTTTAATTTAAAAACATATAACAATTCAAATCATATAACAGAATTTATTATCTTAATTTTTTTTAAAAACAGATTCTTTAATTTGGGGCTTAGATACACTTAATAAACATTTATATACAAACATTAATAATCATTTTTACCATTGTATTAAATATTTATCTTTAACTGAATATTTAAAATATTTCAAAATTCATTCTCAAATTAATATAATATAAATCTACTAACTACCAATATCACATATTCCTTTAATTTAAAAATATATAAAAACTCAAATCATATAACAGAACTTATTATCTTAATTTTCTTAAAAATAGATTCTTTCATTTGGAGCTCAAATACATTTAGGAGAAAGTAAACCATATAAGATTTTAAAATCACAGAATAATTGAATCATATAATTGTGGCCTGTGAAAGCGCCACCACACAAAATAATAAACGTGTCCATTTATTCATAAGGGCTGATAACCCTAGCATATAATTATAACTTTCACATAACAGAATGACCTGATAAGCCGAACATGCTCACATATCGGAATAAATCATATCACACAACACATTCACACTAAGTGTATTAGAGCCCAAAAACTTATAATCTTTACTTTATTCAGAATATTTCACATATATCTTGTTTTTTTCCTTATTTTGCTTACAAATATCATAAAATATCAATCATAGCCACCACTCAAACATTAATTAATAAGTAGCTAATAATCATCATTTTCATAAAATAGAATTTCAATCATTTCATAAAATCATAACATATCAATTAATATATCATTACTTTGAAAATCCATAAAATAATATTGTAATAACTTCAATAATTTCTTTTATGAAAAATACCTCACATCGCAAACATATATATATATATAAAACAAACTTTAATTAAATTAAAAAGTTAGCATTACGCTAACCAGGCTTATAACGCTACATTAGACTGCGTTTCTTATTTATTGACTTTATTCCACTTTTACGGTTTATCTCAACTTATAAATAAATTATACAATAATTATATATATATATAAAACAAACTTTAATTAAATTAAAAAGTTAGCATTACACTAACCTGGCTTATAACGCTACATTAGACTGCGTTTCTTATTTATTGACTTTATTCCACTTTTATGGTTTATCTCAACCTATAAACAAATCATACAATAATTTCAATTCTTTGTTTTCACTATTTACTAATGTATAAATTCTTCTTATTCTCATTTTCTTTTAATTTATATTAGCATTTCTTTTCCCGAAATATCGTAAACTTATATTCTTAATCAAATCAATTGATTTAAATCTTTCATGAATTTATTTATCATTTCAATTTCATATATCTTTAACACATAATTAAATTTATTATTCACTGTATTAGTTAAAAAATTCATTTGGTTTACTTTACTTTCTTTTTTTAAACCATACTTTACAAATCATTTAACTAAATTGAACTTTATCTAAGAGATTACATTTTATTTCTTAGTTAACTTTGGTAATTTCTTTTTAATTATAATATATAACAATTGCTTAGTTTGTTCATTAAAATCAAATTAACATACATCTTATTTATTTTATCAACTAAATATAATAAAATTTTATAATAAAAAAATTCTAACTTTTTAATTTTGCTTTCCTTTAAAATACCACTTAAAATTTCTATTTTTAAATACCTTGTTAGATTCAATTAAATACAATTCAACTTGCATTCATTTAATTAGTTTATTTATTCCTCATTTTATTTCCTCATGGAGTAACACAAATATTAAATTTTATATAATAATTTAACTCTTAAATAAAATTTCTTTTTTTTAATAAAACTTTAGCAGCACTCCCCTTATAATTTAATTTGCCCATTCTTCACATATATCGCAATAACACATATTGCCCAACCGACAATCACCATCATTTCCAATCCACCATAAGCAATATTTTTAAATTCTATTTTCAAAATTTATTCTACTTTAAATTAACTTATTTATAACTTAACAGTCTAAATTTTAAATTACATAATTAACCAGCTTTTATCATTTATAATTAAAGATTTATAATTTGTTAATTTCTAAGGGATAATTGTTTTATCCAAATTATGCGACTAACTTTCGGATATTTCACTTTAGTCTTTAATTAAACCACTTTAATCAAAGTTACTCCAATAATCCAGAATTAGAAATTTATCCTAAAATTAAACGCCTGATGCGTAAATTATACTGATCGAAAATCAGTCTTGGATTCTGGTTCGGTACGTAAAATCCGTGATTCTGCCGTTTGACCTCTCGCCGGACCGCCGCCAGAACCGCCATAGGCGATGGCCGGAAATCCAATCTAGCCGGACTTTGAACCTAACCACAGCCACCAACTCGATTTTTCACAAGAAACCCAATTGTCATATCACTTTCATCTTTCAACGCCCAATTTGTCAAAAATCCCAAATCCAATCAAATTAAAACCCCAAATCAAAATATCCTCAAATCTCCACCCAACGACCAAAACATCAAAATCAATAAATCAAGGGCATCATGGCTTGGTTTTCGACTGAGATGAGCTGAAGAAACCACCAGAACTGTTCGAGTTCGCCGGAAAAATCAAAGTGATAGCTTCATCGAAGAATAGCGACATCGCAGGAATAGAGGGCTTTGTTTTGCGAAAACTAGGCTTTGATCGTTGATGAAGTGGACAGAGATAAGGTCGATGGCACTTAAAGCACCAAACATCGTCTTGAGCCCGTCAGAGGGTGGCCGGAATGAGAAGAGTGGCGTCGCCGTCTTGTGTGAGCGGGGAGAGAGAAAACGCGAGAGAGAAAGAGAGACGTGAGCTGGGTTTCTTTCTTTTTCTTCTTTTTTTAAAAAATCTTTTACTTATATTATTTGCGTTAATCTCAAATATATATTCTTAATCTCCATGTTTTATTTTGACCAATAATTACCAATTATTTGTATAAATCATTACATTTTCTCTCGAATATTCAAGATTAATGTTTTATTAATAATTATGAGAATATTTTTAAAAGACACCTGTAATTATTTATCACCATTATTTGACCAATACTTACAAATGATCAATTTAATTATCTTAATCAAGATTTACTAATTATTTAATTCAATTATATATTAATTGTGAATGAGGATGATTATTAATGGGTATCATTAGAACAATTTAAATACTCTACAAATAGAGAAAATAAAATCAATTTAATTATTTTATGAAATTTAATCGAGTATGTAAAAATCAGGGTGTTATAAAATTTATTTTGAGTAGGACATATATAAAATATATTATGGATTGTATAAAAATATTATAAGAGATTGAGTTGTATATATTGATTTTATAAATTAATGAGATTTGTGATTAATTAAGAAGTTTTATCTTATTATGAATTTTAAAGTGAATGATCATTAGCGATTAAATCTTTGAATGGATGATATCATGTTATAATAGAATCTAAGTTGATTAATGTGAATTTTTAGAAGTGCTGCGTAACCTGTTATGTTGATTTGGAGTTTTGGGGTTTGAAGGAATTAATATTGGAAGTGTTACTATTTTCTTTGTATGACAAATTGATTTTTAAAGGAAACTCTTTTGAATTTTTTTTAAGAATTTCCTTAGACCTTGTTTTGAAAAAAAATATTATTTGCCTTATTATGAAAACTTAGTCACTTTTAATATATGATTTAGAATTATTAAGTAAGATAAGACGGTGCTCTTACACCGAATGTGGCACTCGTCGTCGAGTCCTCCGCGATTCGGCGGTGAGTGTTACAGTACTAGTCTCAAGAGCTTTAATCATTGTCCAATAATGAGGATAATATTGACCAGAAATATTTAGAGACATTGCTTTAATGCAAATATAAAACTCATAATTATAACTACATTATAATTTATTTTGCAAAACAATATTGTCTCATGGACTTTATCTTTTATCAAGATTCAATTGATAGAACATAAAAGATAAATAAATGCGTTTTACTAATAATCAAATATTTATTACATGAAATATTATATCCCAAAATATAACCAATCAAATTGGCTATAGGGCATATAACTAACAACATATCTCATACAATCAAGAACATTCACTTTCATTTATATGCACAGTAATTAATGTTAACTCAATTCATTTATTTCATTCACTCTTAGATAGAAATTCTATATGTATGCATGTAATAACATATACCATGTATGCATGAATGTAATATATGTGATTATGAATACAACTTGTCTTTTGGATTAGCATAATTAAGTTTATGTATAGTAGTATGAAGGCTATCAAATCTAGGTTGTTACAAAATAAGGGTTATTACATAAAATTAGGAGAATATATCTTAAATATATTTGAAGGATATACAAATTGCAAATACTATTACATGCCCCCACAATTCAAACCCAGAGAGAGTTAAATTGTAAGAAACTAAGTGAGCTATTATAGGTGGGATATCAATAATCCTTTCATCAAAATATCAGGTAGTTGTTCCTTTACAGAGATATAATGTACATTGAGAAAGCCCTTGGCTACCATATCATGAATGAAATGATATTCAACTTCAATATATTTCATACGATTATGAAAGATAGGATTTGTTGTAAGGTAAGCAGCCCCTACGTTATCACACCAAGGATGGGAGGCTTAGCATGGGCTATTGAAATTTCTTGCAATGATGACAAAACCCAAGTAACTTTAGTTATAGCAGCACTAATGGCTCTACACTCAGCCTCAGTGGAGCCACAAGCAACTGTTCCTATTTTTGAGAGAACTGAGTTGTTACTAACTTTTGATCAGTTTTGTCACAAGCCCAATTTGAATCTGCATAAACATGAAGTTGAGATGTTGGAGAGCGACAAAGAAGGAGACCATGGTGTTGTGTTGCTTTGAGATAACAAAACATTTGTTTAAGAGCAGCCCAATTAGTTATTATTGGGGAGAGGAGAAATTGAGAAACATTATGAATAGGAAAGGAAATATTGAGGTGGGTTAGCATAAGATATTGTAATCCACCCACCAAAGCACGATACAAAGATGGATGAGTAGTTGGTTTGTTACCTTGGAGGTGTAATTTGTCCATATGTACAAAAGGTGTGGAAATACCGTTACAAGAGGCCATATGAGCTTTTTTCTAACAACTCCCTGACATGCTTCCCTTGAGATAGATGGAAATCATAAGGTGTGTGATTAACCTTAATGCCTAAGAAAAAAATCTTGAGGTCCAAGGTCACGAAGCATGAGATTAGCTTTAAGAGAAATAATGAGTTGTTAAAGAAATTGATCATTATTTCCAATCATCAACATAAACAAGAAAAGCATAAAAACACCATTTATATTGCAATATACGAAAGAAGAATCTGTAGCTGAAACTGCAAAACCATGATTAATCAAAACTAAAATTAGTTTCTTGTACCATTGTCAAGGGACCTGTCACAAACCATATAAAGATCTTTTCAATAAATACACAAACTTAGGTCTATCTTTATCAATAAACCTAGGAAGCTGCTCCATATAAATCGGGGTATCAATATCACCATGTAAAAAGGTGTTTGATACGTCTAGTTGATGAAGGCTCTAAAGTTAGAAACTGCAATAGACAAAATTAATTTGATAGCAGCTGGCTTGAAAACAAGTGAAAAGGTTTCATGGAAATCAACACTAGGTAGTTGTGTGTATCCTTTAGCCACAAGACGGGCTTTGCATTTATCAAGGGAGCCATTGGGCTTTTGTTTAACTTTGAATATCCAATTGCAGTCAATTATATTTTGAGCATTTTTCCAAGGGACTAAACCCCAGGTGTCTATCTTCATTAATGCATTAATCTCAAGTTCCATAGCTTCATGCCATTCTTTGTGAACTAGTGCCTTTGAATAGCATGTGGGAACCTCTAAGAGAGTTGTATAGGCTAAAAAAACTTTAGGCTTTTAAGAACCAATTTGTGCTCTAGTAATCATGGTGTGAGTTCGAACTAGTAGGGCAGGCCTATCGTGTGATGGAAGCAAGTCTAACATGGGAGAAGCAACATGTGATGAGGGTTGAGGTGAATAGGAGTTGATTGGTGAGGATAGTGTTATTGGAGGATGAGCGATGGTGGGGATTATAGGTGGACTACAAATGGGCTTTGTGAGCAGGTTTTATTAAGTGATGTACTTTGTATACT
Source organism: Jatropha podagrica (assembly GCA_947857235.1). Lineage (NCBI taxonomy): Eukaryota > Viridiplantae > Streptophyta > Magnoliopsida > Malpighiales > Euphorbiaceae > Jatropha > Jatropha podagrica. Next base: position 20,972 of record CANUEP010000543.1, read on the forward strand.
AGTAGGTGAAATGAGAGGTGTATGGGCTAAAGGAGGGGGACCTAATATTCGTACGTCATTGGTAATTTTGGGTGGTAGGAGGAGAATAGAAGGTGTCAGGTGTTGACCATAATTTTAGCATCAGTTCCTAACAAATTTGACTTTGGTTCCAACAGGGTGAGAAAAGCTTGATCAAACGTCATTTGGGCATCGAATGGACTCCTAAAAGTCCAAAAAAAGGTATAGCAGTAATTTAGCCTACAGAATCGGCCAACCAAGGTCTTGTACCAACCACCTACCATCCAGTACTAGCAAGGGCTCTTGGAATAGCCCTCATCAATACCGTCGTTGACATCCCCAGTACTGGCCAGCAAGTCTCGAGCCATATAAATTAGTACTCCCCGCTCATTTGTAAACAGCTCTTATTGCTTGATCAAGGGCTTCTCAAACTTCAACGACTCTATTTCTCCCTTTACAAACGTTTCTAAGGCTATATAGTCCGACTTTTCTCTTCTTCCTTAGTTGAGTTAAAGCTCAACTTAGTTCTCAAAAGTAGATTATTTCGACTTTCACTCACATTTTGGTCTTTCTTTGACCAAAGCTAAGCAATATATTATTATAAGACAAATTTTGGTCCTCGTGCCCTTTGCTTATTGAATAGAGACTCGACCACTTTAGTCGATTAAATTCACGTGGAGTTATGCAACTGTATGCTTGCACCACTCAACCTTCAGACCCCTCGTCCTAGGGTATAATCACTAAACTCAACTTTGTTAATTAAGCTCGATTCATCCGGTATATAAAATGCTTTAAGCCTAATCTATTTGGAAAAATCGATGAAACTAGTTTTTAAATCAATGCTTGATCTATCCAGCATCAAAGCCCAGTCTGTTCGGCAAATCATAAGCCCACCCTTAAAGTGGCACCCAAAACCCTACCATCCTAATTGATAGTAGAACTTCATGCGCCCTGATCCTCATACAAAAAAGGTATGAAAGCATTTATAGAATTTCAGCCTAGTTAGTGGGCCCTCGATTTATTAGATCTAGATGAATATGTTGCACAACCTAGAATCTTCGATAAACGAGCTCCCCTCTAAATTACACTATGTATCCATTTATGCTTTTAATACTTTGTCTATAAATTGCCATGCATTATAAGTATGATCAAGCATCCATGATTGTCATCCACACAAACAATATTTTAATTACTTGCCAAAATTCCCAAATCACTGATTCATACAAAAAGGAGCCGAAAACCTAGTCCCCTGCACCTAGTGATTCGAGGCTAGTGCATTTTGTTCATAATGGCAAATTAAAAAGGAGTCAAAACACAAGGTTTTTACCTTATATTTCCCCTGAAACTAAAAACAAATTAAGGTGGTGATTCTAAACATATCACACATCGTTAAATAGCTCCAAAGGGCCAATCTGAGCACTTAATCACTAAACTGAGCCATAATCAGCAAAAGAAACCATAAGGAGTTCCTGTCACTTTGATGCGGCAATCACCTAGTAATATAGACTAGATAACCTCCGAATCAATCTTAAGCCCAAGATCCTAAAATCAAACCTATCACATGAAATTCTACACCCCCAAATTAGCAAGAATATGGTAACCTAGAATGTATCAAAAAAGAATTGAATCAACGCCACAAGTACTTACTTGATAAGTTTGATTTTTGGTGTAGAATATGAAAGAACCAATATGAAAGAACCAAGCTCTCTTGAAAAACAAACTAAAATTTCTATTTTCAATGATGATCTATCTGTGTTCACATTTTTGGTGGCTCCTTATAGTGTTATACCAACCCTAAATTTCAAATACTACTAACTAACCCTAAAATACTTGCATTGGACCAAGCCCAACACAAGTTACCTTGCAAAAGCAATAAAAACTAACTGATTGGCTTAAGTTCAAGGCCAAATGTGTAGTCTACTAAAAGGATATCATATGCCACTTAATTAAGTCATTGACACTTATTTAAACTAATTCTAAGGCCAATGCAATATTGAATAAAGAAAGTCCAATTGAGGTCCAAATACATTAAAAAAAAGGTCCATAATATTAGTTAGAGATAGATAGGCCCAAGCCCATAGAATGAGGTTTGTGCTTCTAAATTCAGTCTAAGTATCCTCCAATGTGCATAATGTAATACTCAAAAATTTTTATTTCAAAATAATTTTCATTTAAATTTAATTGTTAAATTATTAGCCAATAATATTACGCCACGTAATATTATCGGGACCGAAAATCATTTTGATCCGCCTTAAAATTTATCGAATCAAAATCAGACCAATTATTTATTTTTATTGGACCGAATTAATTAAAATTAGACCCGAATCGGATATTTTTGAAAAATACTAAACATTACTATTCTTTTCTCCCCAGTAACTTGGACGGTTTGTATTATTAATAATTAAAAATTTTATCATTTTGTTTTTATTTAATAATTTTATAACTTTTAAAAGAAAAAAATTTCTTTTTTTAAATTCTCCTTCGTCTTCTTCTTCTTGGTGTGCCGACAACCAGCTCTCCATCCTCCTCTCCTCTGCACTGTCTCTCTCCTGCTCTCTCATTGCGCCACCGCAGCCACCTCCTCAGGCCTCCACCGGCCACAGCACGGCCAGCCTCCTCCTCCTTCTTCTTCCTTCCTTGCGTCTGTGTCTGTGTTCTCCTCTCCCTGCCGTTGCAACTGCCAGACCACCACCAGCAGCAGCGCCGCCTCCTCCCTCTCACGAGCACCAGCAGCGCGACCCAGCTCCCTCTCTGCGCGATTGAGACCCAACTGCTCTCTTTCCCTCTCGATCGCGTTCTCTGATGCTCAACAAGTGGCGTCTGAGCCCTTCTCTCTCTCTCTCTCTGCGCGACAGCAGCACACAGACCACCATCGCAGCAGTCCTCGCGCGACCAAGCAGACCCAGCTCTGCTTCTGTCTCTCTCACCTGCAGTGACTCCAGCAGCTGCTCCCCTTCTCGTCGCACCACTGCTTCCAGCGAGCTCCGACAGCTCTGTTCTTCGCGTCACGCCACAGCCAGCAACTCCAGCTCCTCCGCGCGACCTTGGCAGCAAGCCCAGCTTGCTACCGGCCACCCGTCTTCTCCTCCTCCCTCCTCAGACGCGTTTCACCTGTGATTTTGAGACTGATTATGGATTGGTATTAATTTTACCATTTACAGAATATTTTTGATTAATTAGTTAATATTCAATAATTAATTAGTTAATTAGAGTATTGTGATAATTGATTGATTTTATTATTTTAACAAATATTTGGTTGAATGATTTTATTATTTGAGTAGTTAATTATTTTGGTTAGTAGAGTAATTTGCGGATTATATATTGTTTGGAGAAATTTTAATATTTGAGGAATAATTGTAGTTGATTAGTTAATTTTTGATAAATTATTAGGTAGTTAATTAATTATTTGGTTATAGGTTGAAAATATAAATTTTAATTGAAATTATGAAGGTTAAATTGATTTTAGGATATTAATTATTAAATTTGGTATTTTAATTGATTAATTCTATTTATTATGTGATTGGTGAATTATTGATTGATTTTGTGTTATTAGTGGATTTAATTATTTTAGGAGTGATATTGGTAGTTAATTAGTTAAATTGAATAATTACAATGATTAATTTGTTATAGGAGGTTAAATTAGTATTTGGTTAATTTTGTTAAATTGAGGAGATATATTGTTAGAATTTTTGGTAAATTATTTATTGTTCGATTATATGTTGATTTATTGATTTTAGTATAGAACTATATTATTTATGGGAGTTAATTTGATTATAGGATGTTAAATATTGATTATGGTATTTTAATTAATTAATTAGTTATGTAATTGATGATTAATTGGAGAAATTGAATAAAATAAATTAATTGATGAATTGGGTAATTAAAGAGTAATTTTAGAATTTTAATTGATTTTGAATGTTAGTAAATTAATTAGTTAATGTTAAGATTTTATAATTATGAAAATTTTTTTATTAAGGATTAATGGGTATATTTGAGGATTTTTAGTAAATGAAGTATATTAGAAAGTAGAATTAATTAATTAGTTGATTAAATGGTTATTATTAAAGGTTTTATATAATTAAATTATTCGGGTGATAATTAGAGTATTTGGTAGAATTACT
>CANUEP010000726.1:0-38274 GCA_947857235.1 Jatropha podagrica
GACAACCAACAGTACTTTTGCCAGTAGGTAATGGAACAAGATCCCAAGTTCCATTGGAATGAAGTGCAGTCATCTCTTCCACCATAGCCTGACTCCACCCTGGATGTGATAATGCTTCACTCACAGTCTTAGGTATAGGGGCATTAGACAAGGAAGAAACAAAAGCATAATATGAAGGAGATAACCGATGATAGCTCAAAAAATTATAAATGGGGTGTGGATTCCGTGTGGAACGAATACCTTTACGGAGGGCAATGGAAAGTGAAGCTTCCTCTGTTAATGGCATGACCGCTGTAGGAGGTGATATCGGTATAGGAGATGAGTCACTGAGTAATGTACCTGCATCATGAAGAGAATTAGTAGGAGGGTCAGTCTGCGAAGGTCGACGTGAATAGACTTGGAGAGGGCGAGTAGTGGTTGGACCAGGAAGACGAAGAGTAGGGACAGGAAGAGTCGTAGAAGTAGGATCGTCATTGACCGTGTGTTGTGAAAAATACGCAGAAGTCTCAAAAAATGTCACATCAGCAGAAACAAACTATTTATGAGTGACCGGATCATAACATTTGTATCCCTTTTGAAGACGAGAATACCCTAAGAAGATACACTTGACTGATTTTGGTTGAAGTTTGTCTTTTCCTGGAGTATGATCATAAACAAAACAAGTATAACTAAAAACTCGGAGAGGAAGACTATGAGAATTCTGATTTGGAAAAATAATAGAGTGAGAACTCTGATTATTTAGAACAGAAGAAGGCATGCGATTAATGAGGAAACAGGAGGATTTGTAGAAATAAGGAGAGGAAAAATAATCAGACCACTATAGGCTCTGATACCATGTGAAAGAGAGAAGAAGAATTTTTGAAACAAGCAATTGGCTTGATAAATTTTCATATACGGTTTTAAGATATATATAATATACAGAAAATAGTTTAAAAAAGAAAAATAATCTTCTAATATCTCCTAAAGATCTCCTAGTATCATTCTAATATATGCACAATCTACTCTAATATTACAAGATTCTAACAGATACATTGACTGGAACTATGCTGTCACAGAAATATCCTATGGGTCAGTTCTGTTAGTAGTTCTGTCAGACTTTTAATTGATGGAGATTATTTTGTCAAACATAAACATTAATTTCTTGTGAAAAACAAAATGTTTGATCATATTGAATTTCTTTATGAAATTTATGACTTAATTGAATTTTACTTTGTTGCAATGCAGACCAAGAAAGACTTGAATTTGATGCTAAAAAACTACACAGCTATGTAAAGGAGAAGTCCTTTTTTATTTCAGAAAAAGGTGCCCTTGCTGACAAGATTAGTCCTGGTGTGCTCAAATCTTTGGTAACGTTAAGGGACAAACCAAAGTGAGTACTGCCTCATGTCTCTTCAATTATTTTTCTCTTTTGAAAGGTAAAAGAGTTACTGTAAAATGGCAAATATTTGTGTGGCAACTCTTAGAATTGCCTTCTCTCAAATGTCTATCTAATTATGGGTCTATTTAATTGAACATAGAAAAAAGAATAAGAGCTCATTTTAGAGAACTATACAAACTGTGATCTGTGAATTTTAGGGACTGAAATGTTGGTTGAAATTCTGCTTGCTTTCTTTTCCTTTGTTTTAAACTTTAAAGAGCAGGTGAAAAAGAAATAAATAAAGGCAACAAAATAACTCTCTGCCACAACTACAGAAAACTGCCAAGTACAATTGAAAAGAAATTTAATCCCATGTTTATAGGAACACATGGGAGTCTTAAAATTGGACAGCTGAGTAGAATTCCTGCATCAGATTCGATTGAGTGTCATTTTGAACATAGGCCTAGGTTGATTGTTGTTTGTGCTCATTACAATCGCACTATGCCACCAATTGTTGCAATGACATTAAATATTAAAATAGGAACATCTTATAAGGAACAAGCAATAAATATGCATTTTTATGTTTCATCTTTTATTTTGTTCTAATTTTAAGAGTTCTATTCAGATGAGTGACGTGCGATATTCCATGATTAAGCACATACATGATCTCTTTTTTCTGTAATGTTGGTAAAGAAAAATAAGACTAATTCATTTTTGCTCCAAGATCTATTCTGAAGTAAATTGTTATTTTCTAAAGCTCATTTGTGGGATTGACATGCACAGTCACTGAAGATGACATATGATATTTTTGTACGATGCACAGAATTCATTCTAGTTCTCATATTCATAAGTAAGGTAGATAACATAGCCAGCCATGTCCTGGTTTTTAGATTTCGTGGAGTTGCTTGTGTGTTAATAATCTTTTGGAGTATGTCATTTTGGTCTGGTGATAGCAGAAATGGCTGTTCTTTTCATTCACCTACTCCCCTTGTTCTCTTCCTCCGTTCAAATTAATTGGTGTCAGTTTCGGGGTCTACTTAGCTCTACATTACACGTAAAAGCAAGAGAACATTTGAAGATATACGAACTGCCCATGACATCAACTATTTAGTTGTAAATTCCTAATCTCCTGTTGTTGAAAGATATTTTTTTATAGTAAATGTTGAAGAAACATTTGAAGAATACTGATGTTTGCATTAACTTGCTTCCCATGTTATGTGGTTGAACAAATCTATTCTAAATAGATTTTTGAACTATATATATACGAACAAGCTAAACCTATCAAAATACCTTCAATTTTTCAATTTGTTGTAAAATCAATTTAAACCATATTTATATATATTAGCGTTCCAAAATGAAATTAGGGTTAGACTTAATCTTGGTAAACTCACCGCAGTGTCCCCGAACTCCATGTTTTCATCAGAATCCAACAGCCTCTTTCTTTTTCTTTCTTTTCTTGTTTCTCCATTTTTTCAATTGATCGATCATCTTTCTAAATGATTAATTACAATTTTCAAAACATAAAAAATTTCTTTATTTTTCCCTTGTTCTTTTATCTAACCCACAGCCATGGTATTTCAAGTTTCTCTCCACAGCCTTTGGGCAACGACTGCAAATCGATGGTCGGAGGTGTTATGGCTTGCTCATCATTGTCCGATCTCAACCAAGTAATCTCCATAGCAAAAATCCAGAAAAGTCTAATTCACTTTAAGTCTCAGCTTTAGCTCCATCTCCACCACCTTCTGCTCCCTAAATGATGTTGAAAAACACAATTCTAGCTAATCCTAGAAACCCAAATTATTTTTTCCAAATTACAATCAAAACCCAAATCTGTGAGCTAAAAAATGAATTTAGATCAGGTTTGTTTAAAGTGGGCAATATAATTGGAAATTTAGATTTAGATATGCAGAAGGAATATGGTTTTGGGTAAATTACATCATAATTGTATCTGGATCCATCCAGATTTGCAATAGGGAGATTTATGGGATGAAGATGTAATTCGGAATTTAGGAAACAAATTAAGAGGAAGGAGAGAGAGAGAGAGAGAATTTCCTAGATTGTTTGCAAAAATGGATGCCTTCAGTTCTTTTAACTGTGAGCACATTTCTTAGTTGAGGAAGTGAAAAAGGGAGTGGCTGATGATGACAAGAGGGAGAAAAAAATAAAGAGTTATTGGCAGAAAGGTACATTTCTAGGCTTTAGGTTAAGTTAACCCAAAGTTGCCACGTGGTGCTCACTTTATTTTTTTTATCTATAATTTATTTGAAGTGTGAATATATTTAAATTTTAAAATAGGAGTGTCTGAGTATAAATATTATTTTAGAGTGATTTTATAACTTGATTTATAGTAATTTTGTAGTCTAAGCCATTGGAACAGATGTTGCTCGAGATCTCTCAAGTCTTCCTTGGAGCATGATGTATAGTCACTAAAACTGCACAAATGCAATAAAGAAAATAAAAATAAAGGGGAAAAACAAAAGGAGGAGATAAGGAAATAGAGATTTGTAATAATTGAAAAGATCTGAGGACTTAAATAAATGTGTCTGAAACAAAGTTAGTCCAAGTTTTGCAAGAGAAAATATGGGAACTAAGCATGCTCAAAATTCTAATGAGCAGCATCTTCTTCCTCACACAATTTTGTATATGCCTTTGCATCCAATAAGGATTCTAATTCTGATGGGTTGCTTGGCTTCACTTTGATCATCCATCCTTCTTCATATGGACTTGAATTAATCTATTTCCATTACATTTCACAAAGGTCAGACAAAATGAGAAACAGAGTTGATATTAAATTTTAAAATTACAATTTTAGAAAGAAATTCGAAGAGACTTACTGCGCCAGGTGCTTGACTAAGCTTGGAATTAACCTCAACAATCTCACCGGAGATGGGAGAATTGACATCACTTGTTGCTTTTACACTTTCCACTGCCCCAAAGCTCTTTCCTTGAGTGACTGCAACTCCAGGTTCTGGTAGATCCACAAACACTACTTCTCCCAAATGGTCCTGTACATTATCCAAATATCTTTTATTTGCTTCTCCCAAATGGTTTATTTTTACTTTAAAATCAAATGTGTTTTGATTTTCCTTGGTTTGGGTTAGTAATTTATGATTGTAAGACTTTTTAGAATTTATGCTTGATACTAACATCAATTGGGTCAGCAGACAAGTGAACGTAGGTGCTCACGACCTTGTTAGGGTGTCTTATCGATATGTTTGTGTCCAAATTTGAGACAGTATTCCTCACTTTTTGTTAAATTATTTTTCTCGGAGGGAATGATATTTGGATTATTGCTTTAAAAAAAAAAATAAAAATAATGTATAATTATTAATTACAACAAATAAGTGAATTAGACATGTTTCTATTAGTACATGGTATCGCCACACCTTATCCATCTCAACAAATTTCAAGTGAATGGTAAAAGACGTGAGAGAAATGAAAATTCAGCTCATCGATTTTATATATGTTCATAATAAAAATTTAAGATTCCACAATGAGAGAAAAGAAAAAGGAAAAATTATTTCAAAACTTATATATATATTGGAAAGATAAGAGAGAAAAGAAGAAAACTTAGTAACATTAACCTGAGCATGATCAGTTATACCAATTGTAGCAACAGAGCCTTCATGTTTCACCCATTCATGTGAAGTTGCATACTTGAGCCCATCAAGAACTGCACAGGCAACAACAGAAAGCTTTCACAAAGAAACAACAATTGAAAAAAAGATTAAGAACCCAATTTTGCAGAAATATTACAAAACTGATACAAGAAAGAGATTACCAGAAGAGAAGCATCTTGAGAGACAGTAAGGAGAGAGCTGAGGTTTGGAGGCAACAGAGATTTTGAGTGCATTGGCTGTAGAAGAAGCCCACATTCTTAGTGCCATGGTGGTGTTGTCTTCTGTGCTTTTGTTATAGGTTTAAGCTATTGGCTCATATATCTTATTGTTATGGTTTTATCTTAGACGAATGGTGGGCAACAAAAGCCTCATCTTAAGTTTCCCTCAACATAAAGTCTAAACTGCTTCTTATTTTTCCTTTTCATCATTTTCATATTTTATTTTTTGGTAATGTGTAATAATAATTAATCTTCTCTCTTCTTTTGTGTTTAGATTTCTGAAAATTATTATAAATCTTTTGATTACGAATAAAAAATATAAGTGATAATTAGATGAAAAATAAATGAATATATAAATTCACTTTTGAACTACGTTATTTTAAATTATTAAATACTTCAACCTATAAAATTACACTCTCAATATTTCTACTTGCAAAATTAAATCAATTAAATGCTTATTATATAATTAAAAAATATAAAAATTATTGTTTAAAAAATTATGCTAACCATACATCAATTCAACTTTTTACATATAAAAACCAAAAAACCTAAACACTATATGAAAAGATGTGTAATATTCTCAAAATTACAAATTCAAATATACAATAGGTTATTGAGAAAGTTCAAGGTGCAATAGCCCTCAGAAAATATTACTTTAATTTGAAGTTGAACCAAAACTAAATCATTATAAATAAAATCAAATAGAATTTTTATTTAAAAAATAAACTAAATCATTTTTTATTTAAAAAAGGAAGTAAAATTATAACATATTACACAAACTATCATTCATGTGCAACCTAGGCATGATTCTATAACTAGTCTTAATTTGATGTGTCGCGCGGATTTTTAATATTATTTAAATAATTATCTAGTACATAAAATATATTTTTCTTATTTTATATTTTTAAAAATCATTTTAGTAGTTATACTTTTTGAGTTATGATATGATTGATAAATATAATTTATTTAATTGAACTTTTTTATTTGTAAATGAATTCAAAAACCTCAAACAAGATAAGTTGAACTTGAATTTAAACAAATTTTATTTCAATTTAAATATGAATTATAATTATACTGATTTGCTATTATTATTGGATAGAAATCAGGAAACATACAATGGCTTTAAATTTTCTTTCTAATATTATTTACTACAATTTAATTTGGTCAAGTTATTCGTATATTGTTCTTTATGAATTCCTATTAGTTCATGATTTACATATCAATATTTATAATATAAACATCAGTAATAAAGTAACATTTTAGAAGCAGCATAGGGTTGTCAAAGAAACCAAAGTATTGACAGCAATTTCAAACAGACAAAATCACTTGCGGAAGATTGGATTATAATGAGATTTGCATTTGGCGGCCACAATTGTATTGGAATTGCATTGGACTTTGGCATTACTAATGGTAAGAAACAATGCATTCTTTTGTATATTTCATTCCTGTAAGCTGTATAAAAAAGACTCTATAAAATAATCTCCAAGACTTAATCACGAACCAAATTATCCTAATCACTATTCTGTTAGTTATAGCAAATTTGATCGGTTATATTTTGGGATATAATATTTCATGTAATAAATTAATAAAAGACATTTATTTATTTTTTATATTTTATTGATTGAATTTTTGGTAAAAGATAAAGTTCATGAGACAATAATGCTTTGGAAAATAAATTATAATGTGGTTATAATTATGAGTTTTATATTTGCATTAAAACAATGTCTCTAAATATTTTTTGTCAATGTTCTCATTATTTGACGATGGTTATAGCTATTGAAACTGGTACATGTTATGTTCTTTCCTTAGAGAAGCAGCTATTTTTATAAGCTGAGATATATGTGATATCTAGAACTAATATGCAGGTGCTTGTTGTTTAAACAAATCCACTGAATTGACCTGCATGAGGATTCCATATGGAGAGTTACCTGTGTCTATGGAATACTCAAGTGATAGTTGTGTAAGTGATTCTTTGACTTGAGATTACTAAGCTATCTTATATAGGGATGACAATGTTTTGATTATTTGTTCACATTATTCATTACATGAATAATAAGCAACGACTAATTGAACATAGTAGGAACTGTATGGATGTAATTAAGAGATGATTCATCACCCTAAGTAAATTAGGAAAAATATTCTAATTGTATCTACTAGTATTAATTAAGAAATTCTTGTGCAAAGTGGAACGAAATTAACAAATGCAATTTGAAATTTCATTCAATTGATCAATGGCTAAGGTTAAGAGAACTAACATGATTTAGTAAACCAGACACACTCCATGCCTAATTATTAAATCAGAACATTAATGATGAAAGGATATTAATTACATTGATAAATCATGCACTGAAAGGTTAAGTCAAACCACTTTAACTTTCCAAATATTTGGATAGTCTTAACATGTTGCTAGACAATGTACTTGCCTTCAAATATTAATTAGTTAATATTTGTTGCCAACATATTTGGAATCTAGAAGGTCACACACACATAAGAATGGATATGAGGAAGTGAAAATGAGAAATCGAATCAAGTATGATTTGATTACAAATAAATTTTGTAGAGTTAAAGATAAAATTATAATTTATATTTGATTATAATTTTACCTAGATTATTAAGTATTGACTTAATGGATTTATGTCTAAAATTTATCTTAATAAATTTTAGATTAAATAAATCTAATATTTTAATTATGATTTATTTATTGAAAGAGTTAAATAAATAAATATAATTGATTAAATTGAAAATCCTATTAATATATGTATTATGATTTATTTATTTAAATGGTTTAAATAAATAAATAGGTACATATATATTTAGTTATAATTTATTTATTTAAAAGGTTTAAATAAATAATTATAGTTAATTTATCTGTGATCTAGGGTTTTATTATATAAGGTTTAAGAAACAGTATAGACTATGCGAGTTGACGTGAGAGTAAGTTATTACTCATAGCCATAAAACAAAGAGCCTACGATCTAGCACCATCATACGCTCTAATCTCTCAACCTTTTAAAAGTAGTTTTAGAGTTTTTCGATTGTCCATTCGTGTAGATACTGCTAGAGGTCGGACGTTTGGATGGCTTGTGGTTTGCAACAACCTAGCGTTGCAAATCAAAATTTTGAAGAATTTGCAAAAGAGGTATTCTTATAAACAATTTTTATTGCTTTATTCATTTAAACAGATCCTGTTGGTATAATTAATTATTTTAATTATATTATTCCGTTGCGCATATTTGCTATTGAAACCCAACATATTCATCTTTTTGATACCATATCTATCATATTATCTTCCTATCTCTTCCAAATGTAGCTCTGCAAACAAATACTACTGAGAGTAGAATAAAGTATCAAAATGCTCACAGTCATTTAAACTTCAAATACAAAAAATAATAAAAATGGTACTTTTTTTAATTTAAATGAGTGTTTTTCGTGTTTGATACTGATATCAATACAAACATAATACACTAACATTATATGCTAAGATTTATTAGCTAATAGATTGCAATATTTAAACAATGAAGCTTAGCATTTAAAATATCTATACATTTATTAGCTAATATAATCGCTCGGGCTATGAGTCATAAGTCATAGGTGAAACATTAATCAGTTTTTCCTTGACTACTCATGACAATCCATATAGACTTGATTGCTTTCTTAGACATGCTTCATCAAATGGAATGAATCATCGCCTTTAGAATAACACACTAAAGTAGCAAACACCAAGTCTCCACTTCATGACATAGTGTTAAGTTACCAAAGGGTATATATATGTGTGGATTTTATAAATCCTAAAGCTCACACAGCGATGAAGTAGGGATCCATTCAATCACTCCTATAATGATCGCCAAATAGCACATACAATACAAATTTATATATTATGGTGCGACTCCCATTCAAGAGATGTCACGCTAAAACACCATACGAATTTATAATTAGTTACTCTGTATGAGTATCTAATCTATTAATTCTAAGACGAATGCCCATATGACATTTTCTTAAAAAAAATTTCAATTTGGCTACAAATAGGTTTCACGGAAGTGGATAAATTCCATGTTCAACTAATCAAATTTGTTTCATCTTAACCTTTTGCTAAGGCGAGATAAATATTCAATTCTTATGCTTTCACATTAGTAATAAAATATTAATTTTTACTCTCACTAAAAGCAAAATTTTAAAGATATAGTCTCATTCTACTCGCTCACCTAGAGATAGGGCAATCATCCGTGTGAGAGGGTTGATCTAAAAAAATCTGATGACATTTATTTAAAAAATAAACATATACATACATATAAATAGTGCCATAAAAATATGCAAATAATAATAAAAAAATATATCCACCGTTATTATTAATTGCATAAAGATATCCAAACAACAAGTATATCAAATCCTAAACAATCCTAAACCTTTGACGTGTTTAAAAAACAAGTCCCTAGTAATTGGTTTAGTGAAAGGATCTACAAGCATATCACGAGTGGGAATATACTTAAGGAATACTTGATCTTGTGCAATGATATCTCGAATGAAATGATATCAGGTGTCAATAAGTTTTGACTTTCCATGATATTTTGGATCCTTAGCAAAAGCTATTGCGGCGTGTTGTTGCAATAAATTTGAACAGCATCACTAGCATGAGTTGTAACATTTAAGCTTGCTATGAATTGCCTCAATCAAATTGCTTTTTGAACTGCACTAGTACATGCAACATACTTTGACTCTGTCGTTGATAAAAAGACACAAGCTTGCTTTTTGCTACTCCACAAAATGGCACCTCCTCCCAAAATGAATACATATCCAGAAGTGCATATGAATTCATTTTGATCTATAAACCCGTTAGCATCAGTATATCCAACTAGCTTAAGGCTCCCACCATGATAGCATAGAGTGAGGTTCTCAATACCTCTTAGATATTTTAAAATCCTTCTGACTGCTTGCTAATGCACAATTCCAGGATTACTTTGATATCTACTTGCTAACCCAACAATAAAGCAAATTTCTGGTCGAGTAAACATCATAGCATACATCAAACTGCCAACTACACTTGCATAGGGAACATTTTCCATTTGCTTCTTTTGTTCTTCTGTCTTTAGGCATTGTTCAATACTAAGAATTTGACCCTTGTCTATGGAGTATCAATAGGTTTGGAATTATCCATTTTGAAGCGCTCTAAGACTTTCTTTATGTAAGTCTCTTAAGACAAACTTAAGAACTTCTTAGATCGATCCCTTTAGATCTTCACTCCTAATACATAATTAGCTTAACATAAGTCCTTCATCTTAAAAGTATAGGACAACCACTCTTGAGTGGCTTTAATCAACTCTAAATCATTTCCAGCTAAAAGAATATCATCAACATATAATGATAAGATGAGAACATTTTTCTCTTCTCTTTTAACATACACACAATGATCTTCTTTGGTCATAATAAAGCCAATAGAGATAATTGCATTATAAAACCGATGATACCATTGCCTAAATGATTACTTGAGACCATAAATGCAATGCTTGAGGTGACACACTTTATGCTTTTGACATTCAGCCACAAATTTGATTGCTTGTTCCATATATATATGTTCATCCAGTTCTCCATTGAGAAATGTTGTCTTCACATCCATTTGGAATAATTCCCAATCAAGATGTGCGACGATAGATAGAATTAAGCATATTGAGGCAACTCTCACAACTGGGGAGAATGTCTCATCATAGTCTATCCCCTCTTTTTGGGTATAGCCTTTCACTACTAGATGGGTCTTATATTTATCAATTGATCCATTCGTATAGCATTTGATTTTGAAAACCCACTTATTTCGATAGTCTTACACCCTAATGGAAGATCAACTAATTCCCACACATTATTCTTATCCATTGAACTCATTTCCTCCCTCATTGCATCAATCCATTATTGTGAAGCATGTGATGTTATAGCAATTTCATAAGAAATAGGTTCATCTTTATCCATAGTAGCATTCATGAAGGATTCTCCTTCGATCTCAAAATGTCGACGAGGAATCAATCCATGTTTGCTTCTATGTAGCTGTGGATCTTGAGGCTCTATCTCAAGTGGTTCACTCCCACTATCTCCAAAATCCATCAGAGAAGAACGCATTTCTTCACCTTGATTTTGTGATATTGAGACATCATCTTGTAACTCATATAGTTGAAGGTCTTTTTTAACTTCACTAATGTTCGAGACATCATCTTCTAGGAAATCCATATTGCAGGAATCTATTTCTATCATCCCCGCATTAGGATGTTCACCATACATCACATAACCCTTAGAATTCTCAAAATATCTAATAAAAATACTTTTATTAGCTCTAGAGCCTAATTTCCCATGTTTATGATATGTATTGTGAACATATCCTGCTGAACCTAATGGATGTAAACCATTTAAGTTAGGTTTATCACCATTCCATAATTCATAAGGAGTAGAGGGAACAGATTTAGAGGGCACTCTGTTAAGTATATCAGTAGCTGTAAGAAGCACATCCCCCCAAAAATTGAGTGAAAGGTTAGCTTATGCCATCATAGACCTAACTATCTCTAAAAGTGTACGATTTCTTCTTTTCCCTACACCATTTTTTTTGCGGATTATAAGGAATAGTCAATTGCCTACGTATCCCCTTTTCCTCACAAAACATTTTAAACTAGTTAGATAAATATTCTCGGCCTTTATCAGTTTGAAGAGACTTTATGCTCTTTTCTTTCTGATTCTCAACCTCAATTACAAAACGTTTGAAGCACTCTAAAGCTTTTGACCGATAAGATAATAGAAAGATTAAACCATACCGCAAATAATCATCAATAAATGTGAGAAAATAAGATGCACCATGACGAGCCCTCACACTCATAGGTTCGCATATGTCAGAATGGATTAACTCTAATAAGGAAGAGGCCCTCTTGGCCTTTCCAAAAGGCTTTTTGTAGGCTTTACCCACTAAGCACGGTTACACATAAGTAGACTTACTTTATTGAGTGACCCCAATAGGCCTTCTTTGGCTAATCTAGCCATTTTCTTTTCTCATATGTGTCCCAATCTTGCATGCCATTTAATTGAATTTAAAGCAATATTAGTAAAGGAAATAACAAAAGAAGCATAATTATTATTTATATTAGAAACCAAATCCAACATAAAAAAAATTCATTCCTTATGAAACCATAACCACAAAAGTCCGCACTTAAATAAATCTTTAATTGAGTTCCTTCAAAATGGAAAGAATATCCTAGTTTTAACATCGTTAAAACCGAAAATAGACTACATCGAACACTAGGTGCATGCAACACATCATGTAATATTAAATCGTGTCCAATTTGCATCTTTAATAGATAGGAACCAATTCCAAGGAATTATTCCTCAATACCATTTCTCATAGTTACATAATAGTTGTCTGTTGATACTCGATGATAACCTACATATCTTGCTCGATCTCTTACTATATGGTTTATTGCCCTTATGTCTACAATCCAACCAGAGAGAACATGAGCAATAAATATTTTTTAGCAAACTAAAATGCTTGGAGAGCAGGGATAAGGAAATTTCTTCTTCGGCTCAGTGCAATCATGAGCGAAATGTCCCATCTTTTGATAGTTATGGCACTTGACTTTGCTAATATTTTTCTTTCCACGTTTACATTTATGCTTACCAACTTTTTCATTCTTTAATGGAGGGATCCAGCCTTTTGCTGTCCATAGCGCTTTTGCTTATTTGAGCACTTATCAGCTTGAGCAGCCATTGTTGAGCTATAATTTGCCACTTTGCGCTCCTCCTTAAACAAAAGATAGGGTGAAAGGTCATCAAAAGTCTTGATGCTTTCATTATGTGTTAGCACCAATTTGACATGTTACTAAGAGAAATCAAGCAAAGACCTTAGAATGTCCAAAATTTTTTACTCATCATTAAGATCTACTCTAGCTGCTTTCAGTTCTCTGATCATCACAGACATAGTTCTGAGATGCTCCTGCATGCTTATGTTTTGGATCAATTACGTAGTCATTGAATTTGAGAATTAAGGCCCTCAACCTCGTTGCTGTGGTGCCACCAAATTTAAGTTTGAGGTGCTCCCATATAGCTTTAGAAGTTGAAAAAGTCTCAAACTCCTTAATTAGTTCATCACGCATGCAGCTCAACATTGTATAGCGCATGCTATGATCCTTATTTTGCCATTGCTCATAATTGCCAACTTGAGCAAGGACTGCATTTTCAGGTGGTGACTCCGTGATTTCTGTCAAGGTATTAAGTACGTCCTTCTCATTAAGAAGATACTGAATTTTTCTGTGCCACATGTCATAATTGTCACCGTTCAATTTATCTTGATTTACTAACTCATGGACCAATTTCTTAGAAGTCATATTCACTACTATCATTTCAAAAAAGTAAAAAAAAAAATACAGATTAACATGTATGTATTTTCTTTTATTTTATACATAATAAAATCATATATGAAATTCAAATAAGCACAATAAAATCGAAAATTTTACCCTTGTGAGACTAGTAATCTTCTCTTACTATACAAATTAAAATGACACATCCTAATTAAATTATGTATAAAATACAAAGACTCGTTCCTCTTATCCACAATATGATATAATCATATAAATATTCAAATAAATCACTTATTGGACTTAATAGTTTGATGCAACATGCCAACATGCATTTTAGATAGAATAATTGTGCTTATATAACATGAAAAAATTATTGCTCCATAAATAAAATTATCATAAAAAATATGGAGTATTAATTATACACATTAAAAAAAATATGTATATAATTTCTACCTAAAAATTTGAAAACCAAAGAAAAATATATGCACCAAAAAATTAAAATAAGTCCAAATTTTGCAATCAATGGCCTTTTGCCAAAAAAATTGCAATTATTCTCATAACAGTGACCTAATGCCTAAAAAAAAACTCTAATTTTTTTTATTAGTGTGGAAACAATGACTATTTGCCGTTTGAAAATAAAAAAAAAATTTACTTTAACAACAAATAAAAAATACAGTAGCCTTTTGCCAAAAAAAATTATTAATTTTCAGTAGGCACTTGCAAAAACAAGCCACAATAGTAAAAGAAAGAAAATTAAAAGGACAATTAACATTGAAGAAAAAAAAATAGTGTTCTTCTACCACTTAAAGAAATTAATTTTCTTCTTTAAAATAAGGTTGGCTTTTACCAAAACAAGTAAAAAAAACTTTATAGTAGCATAATGCCTCTTCATAGAACCCAAAAAAAAAAGAGTTAATTGCTTTTATTTTGGCATTATCTGCAGCCCACTGCCACTTCTTTCGATAAAAAACAACAATCCAAAGAATTATTTTGTTGTTTGTGGCCATCTGCCACAAAATAAAAGTAAACCTTCATTTTTTTTTAAATTTCAAACTTCGCCATTTTAAACAATATATATATATATATTCTGGATCTATGGTATAAAATATAAAAAATATATATATTCAACAATCTCACATGAATAAATCATCTTTAAAACGAAAATCAAGTATCACACGCTCAGATACCATTATAGAATAAAATAAAGAATAATCACAGTAATTAAAGAGGAGCAGCGGAATACCTTTTTAGAGAGAATTAAATTTTACTGTGATGTTACGCTTGAGATTATCAGCTTGATGATTATTCTTAGGCCTTCTTGTATCACCAACAAAAATAAGAGTGGATTCATTCGTCGTCAACATGAGCGGCTACTAGAGTCATCCACATAAATTACATACTACAAAACCTAAAGTATTTTGGGTGGTTACTTCTTTGGAGATATCGCAGAAAAAAGTTACTAAGAGTAATTAACGTGTGGCAAGATACTAGCGTTAAATCCTACTCTACCTTTTAACTAGGGAGACATATATATGAAACCCTAGTATAATTTCTTTAGATAAATATGCAACCCATTATGGTTGCAAAATGGGTTTAGGCTCACAAATAACAATGGTCAAGTCAATAAATAAAAATTACAAAACAAATAATGCTAAGATTTAACTTTGTTTCATTATTTTTCTAAGTTGCATGTTTAAAATAAATAAATAAATTAATCAATTAATTAATTAATTAAAAAGATTGTATGAAAAAAATGTTCTATCATCACCAAATAAATCTATAATTTTTCCTATAAGTATGTAGAAAAAGAAGATTATACTTTTCTTTTTATTATCTCTATGTATTTATTTAAAAAATTATATCTAATCAAATAATAAAATTTCTTTTTTCTTTCCTAATTACATGTATCTCAAATTTATTAGATTAGAATTAAATCATACTTAAATCGGGTCAGCTAAAAAATGAATAAAGTGTTCTTAGTAAGTATTTATTTCATTCATAAAAATTGAACCTTCGATCTCATCTCATTTTAAAAAAAATATCAAACCACTTATCTAAATATTTACTCATATAAAATGTAATTTTTAACTCAAAAATCTCATTATTCTCTTTTTATTTTTACATTTATATATAGATATAGATATATAAAAATGGATATGACTTTGGGCCGAGCCCATTGGAACATTACTCCCACAAGGCCTGTTACGAGTCGGGAAGAGAAAGTGAACTGCGAACTTTAGAGAAGAAGAAGACGAAGAAGATTTCTAATTAAGAAAAAAAAAAAAAGGAAAAGAAGAAGAAAATCGAAAATCAAATCCAGTTAGAACAATGGCAGAGATTGTGGACGAAGATATCAATCAAAGTACTAGCGGCAGCACTAGTAGCAAAATCGATAAATATGATGATAAGAAGAATTTGGTGGAGATCATTCTCAAAACCATTGGCCCTTCTCCTCCATCTCGCCTTCTTGTTCCCTCTCTCGTCAAAGTACGCCTCTTTATCTCTCTCTCTGTTATAATTTTTTTTTGTTTGGTTTTGCAATTTTTGGGGTTTTTCATATACCCTTTTGTGTATCCTGATAAAATTGATATCCATTGATTAAGAGAGAATATTATTGCTATAGTTAAATGATTAAAGGTATAGGAAAATATCTTTATTTAATTTAATAAGTTAAAGGAAAATAAGCAATTGGGCTAGTTTGGATATATTCTTTTGCCATGGATTTATGCCATGCCTAAATTTAAATTATTAAGTCAGCAAAAGTTAAACGGTAATGATCTCTAACAATACATGCTCTCATTTGGTATGGTTGAAGTACCCTCTTGTATGATTGCACTGGAGTTAGTTAAATAGTTAATATACCTTGAAGTGGAAAATTTTAATTGTGAGATTTATGTTATAAAGCATGGAGATTCTTATATTGTAATTATGCTAGAACTTTGATGAGATAGATTCTTCCAACATATTTTTGTTTTATATCTATAGATGGTTGCTTTATACCTATGACCATGTTGTTCCTGTATCAGTCGTACTTTCTGCAAATTATCTTCAATTGCTGATGTGTTTTAGAATTCAGAACAGAAAATTTTAATCTGCTTTTATGTTGAAATATTTATACGGGCCACATTTTAGTTTTTCCTATGAAGTTCAATAAAGAGATTCAAAATGCTTGTCTTTATGAATCTCTAAAGCATTTTTGTCTGTTTTCGATCATGATAGGTGCAAGATTTGAGAAAGTTGATTTCTGAAAATAATCATTTACCAACTGAGAAATTGAGGCTTATCTTGCGTGGAAAGGTATTACATGATAGCAGAGATGAAGATGATATACAAATTCAACTCAAGAACAGTGGTATGCATCTTTTGATAACATTATTATTATTTTTTTGGTTGAAATGTTATCCTATTCCTATATGAATTGTCCGCAGAAGGAGGATCATAATATCTTAGAATTCATGCTCCTAGCAGAATTGATGTTGGAGTGTTAGGCTTTGTGTTCTTTTTCTTCAGATTTAGGAAAATCAAGAGAATCACAGAAATATTGTAAAATCTAAAATTTTTATAGAAGTTTTGAGTTCGTTGAAAATTCCTAATTATGTTGATGTTATGTGTTCTTCAGTTTAAGTAACGTGATACAAACAAAAAATTGGTCCAGGAATAACCAAATTGTCCATGAGGATATTATGAAAATATGCCTATTTTCGTTCTTAATTCTTAAGTCACTTGCATCTTCATTTTGTCATCTAATTGAATTACATGATAGTATGTAGTTAGTCCACATACATTTGTTTTTGTACTATTGATTTATGTGAATTTTGGTAATCTTGAGTTAAAAAAAAATGAGTCGATGCTGGAGCATCAGGTTTCATTTTCTTAACAGTTGAGTTTGATTGTTTCTTAGCTTTTCGTGCCTGGCTGTTAGCTTAGCTTAGTATAATCAAACAGCATGTCAAGAAAGAGAATATTATATTAAAAGAAAAGAGTTTTAAACCGGAATAAACCTACATTTGAGGTGCCCATATATTAACACTTGAAGAAATGAAGTACTTATTTAGGTGAATTTTAATAGTCTTAAGTTCACAAAAATGGGTAGTCGTTGGAGCATCAGGTTTCATTTTCTTAATAGTTGAGTTTGGTCGCCTTCTTAGCTGTTCATGCCTGGCTTTTACATGGTTTTAGATCTTTTATCTGATAGCAGAGTGCATGGTGCATTGCGACATGTAATTAAACAGCATTTGAAGAAGGAGAAGATTATTTTAAAAGAGGGGGAATTTGAAGAATGAAATAAACCCACAATTGAGGTTTCTATGGTTATATATTAACATTCAAAGAAACCAAGTAATAGGAATTCTAATAAGTTTCGATTTTTGCCAATGAGAGGGAGCTAATATCCAGCATCCTAAGAGAACTCACTCCGCCATTTGCTAGGGTGATCTTGCACTGCTGCATTAAAAGGATGCTTGTCCTGAGGTTCTCTTAACATAGGTGAATCGAGAATTTTATAGCCTTCTGTGATTCTTGACAATATTAGTGAGTGTCTTACTTTCCTATTCTGGTGTCTTAAAGGTTTTTATTAGATAGATTTGTCAAGATTGAAATATGTCACTGACCTATCCTATCTTTTCCTTCCAAAGGTGACTTGGAGGTGCCAATACAAGACATGGATACTCTATGATAAAAAGTAAATATTGATGCGGCAAATCTTAAAAAAACTTGTACTATGGCCATGGGTAGGATACATCTATTCGATATACATTTTTGCATGTGTAGCTCATCTGCAAATACCTAAGCATTCATTCAATTATAAAATGACAAGACAAGCTATCTATTAGGGTGCAAAATTTTCATTTGTTTGTTCACTTTCATTGTGAATATGAACTATAGTAAATAAATAAAGCTAAAAGAAAGACACACTAATTCATTTGGTTTCTCTTATTCATGGTGTAAATGCACTCATCTATTCGTTAGAATTTTTCATTTTTAGGACATGGCATCTTTAATTTAATTTAATTTTTTACCATGGTATATGGTATATGTACATTATGGATAGCTGGAATGCAGATAGAATACAATTATCGTGCATATTTGAATGCTCATGCACTGCATTGGCAAAGTATTTAAGGAGTGCCAGTGGTTGACAGGTGTCAGTTTTGGCTATGTCAAATGCATTCTCTTTTGAGAAGCTGTGGACTTATTTATCAGCTTCTCTGCATTTTTGATAGTTTTAGTAGTCTAAATTTGCCATAATGTAGGGCCTGATATTTATTAGCTTCTCTTTTGGTCTCCCTGCTATTCGTTCTTCATGTCATGCTGCTATCATGTGGTATGCTTACCCTACTATTCTTAACCAGGGAACCCTGAAGCACCCTTAAACTAACCTGTTTTTTATTAAATAATATTTTTTTTTCTTTTTATTTTCCTTTAGTTCATTTTAAAATGTTTATTAATCATAAGGTTCATTATTTTATCTGTTAGAAATTGTGGTATAATGTTAGATGCTAACTTTGCTTCATAGGACACTATTTCTACCCAACAAAAGAAAAAGTGAAAATTATTCAGCTATTCTGGTTCAAACAAATATAAAGAGTTGTAGATTTGGACAAGCAAGATCTAGTTTATTGAAGTCCTTTATGTTACTGCCGAAATAAAATTAATTAAAAAATTCTGATTATCATATTCATGCTTTATTTTTAATATCAATATTCGCATTGCTCGGTGCTAAATTACAAAGAATAAGTAATGGACTATCAAAACAAGTTTTTTTTTCTGATTAACATTCAGTAAGAAATATTATAGTTTAGCTTCTGCAAAATTTTTTAACTTTGCCAGTTATTTATCTTCTGAAATTTATTTGTTCTCTGTTTGCTTTCTAGATTCGCTGATTGTTGCTGTCATACCAAATCCACCAGCTAAACATCTTCGTGATGGATTTGATGATGATGATGACTTGGTATAACTGAATAAGTAATGCTTAATGGTTTAAGATACTTCTTAGATTATATAAATTGTACTCAAGTTAGTTTTTGAGTCTGCAGAAGTTTCAGTTGCCACAATCAACAAGCCGATGGAAGAGAAGGTTATACTTTTTTCTGCATGATAAATTGAAGCTTCCAGGTAATCATCTGGTGGAATAGCTTTTACAGGTTAAAGTAACAATCTGCTGATCATTTTTGTTTCCTATTTCAATGATAGGTATCCTTTTGATGGCACTTTTTTCTCTCAGTCTAAAGGGGTGGATCCTGATTATTCTATGGTTCATTTTGGCACCTGTTGCACATAGATGGGATCTTGGACCTTTATATGTAAGTTGTTTGTCTCTCTGCCCATGGTTTATGAATACATCATACCAGTTTTATTTGTTTAGTAATTACTTTGTTTAGGAATTGAAAAGAGGATATTGTAGCAAACACATCATTATTTCAGAAAATAGGCAGAAAACTGTTGCTATACCATACAAACCAAAACATGTTCGTTTTCCAAAACATAGCTGAGAACAGAATATCTTACTGTTTTGCTGCCTCTAATTTAAAATAATTGAAGTAACATGATATTTCATGCAGGGGCTTTAAAATCACGCTTGGCTTCAATCTCTAAAATTGTTTTGATCAATGATCGAGTAAGATCTAGCTCTAGTTACTTGGCTTTGTTAATCCCAACCTCAGACAATTTTCAATCAGGCTTAACGACTAAATTTTTTTGCCAATCTAGCGTTGGGTTTGTTGTTAGGTTACCTACTTGTTGACTTGTGTATAAATTCTAACTAGAATCAAGTTTGTTATTTTCAGATTTGATTTCTTGTGTATAAATAGAGTGTATTGATGTCACTAAAAGAAATTAGAAAAAGAAGTGATATTTTTCTCCAAGATTTCAAGTAAGAAATATTTTCTCTAAGATTTCAAGTTGGTATCAGAGCCAGCTCGAAATCAGATCGGAAACTACTAGAGACTGTTTCGTTCCTTTTCCTGGTAAACCGTATAGGACGGAGAGCAGAGTGACACCGCCCAACTGAGAGGGTAGCCCAGCTGCCGATCAACTTTCTGCTAGAAACTGGCACGTGACCTATTTTCTAGTGTGATTCCTTCCGGTCATGTGCACTTCCTATGTTAACCCTATTTTGAATGTTAAAACCAATTTTGGTTGAGGTTTCTTTGGCCGTCTCTTTTAATTCGCATAAAAACAGTATTGTTCCTGCCTATTTTCGCCTACTTTATTGATTTTTAACCATGAATGATTTGGAAAAAAAACTATCGAAATTGTTGAACCTAGTGAAACTAAATCTGTTTTTTCAAATGATAATCCCTCTTTGCAAATCAGTCCCATAAATTAGTCCTGTAAAGCTTGATGACACTAATTTTCTTACTTGGTCGAGGTTTTGTCTCTTGTTTATTAATGCCAGAGGACTACAGGGATGCCTTACTGGAACTAAAACCTAACTTGAAACAACTAGTTCAACCTTTGATAAATGAGATTCTGAAAATTCTCTTGTCATGTCATGGCTTATTAATTCCATGCAACTTCAAATTTCTGTTGGGTATTTGATGTTGGATATTGCAACTTAAAAATTCGGAAGACTATTTCCCAAACTTATTCTTAACATGGGAATGATGCATAAGTTTATGAAATTCGGAACAAAGTTCAGGGACCAAAGCAAGGTGAGATGACCAGTAATCAGTATTATGCTGAATTGAATTGTTTTTGGCAAAAACTTGATTACTATGAAGATTATCATCCCAAATGTGAAGATGATGAGATAGGACATCATAGGAAAGTTGAGACGGGATGCATATACAATATGATATCATAGGAAAGTTGTATGGGGTCCTACTTCTACTGTTTCATTATCTACTTATAAATGATTTGTTATCTTTATTGATTGTTGTACTAGATTAACTTGAGTTTATTTGCTAAAGGCAAAAGATGAAGTGTTTTCTTGCATTAAGTCTTTTCATAACATGATTAGTATACAATTTGATGCAAAGGTTAAAATTTTGAGAATTGATAATGAAATTGAGTATGTAAATAGCATGTTTTAAGCTTACTTAGACTTTAATGGAATCATACACTAAACTACCTGTGTAAATACTAATGCTAAAAATGGGGTGTCTGAAAGCGAAAATAGGCATTTACTTGAGGTAGCTAGATCACTTTTATTCATCATGAATGTTCCAAAGTCTTATTGGGAAGTTGCCTTGCTCTCTGCGGCTTATCTCATTAATAGGATGCCTCTTAGAACTCTCAATTTCGAGAGTCCTATAGCTCTTTACAAGTTAGTACCTCATACATTGTTCTTCCGAAAGTATTTGGTTGTGTTTGTTTTGTTCGTCACAGGTATGAAGGCAAATTAGAACCTAGAGCTTTGAAATGTGTGTTTGTTGGTTACTCTATTTCTAAAAAAGGGTATAAGTGTTATCATCCCCCTTTCCGCAAATACTTTGTGAGTATGGATGTGACATTTAGAGAGTCTGAGCCTTATTTCTCTCAGACTCTTCTTTAGGGGGAGATTAGGTTAAAAGAGGAGTTTCCTTTAGCTTCTATATCTGTATTTGTTCCTAAACAATTTGTGAGTATAAACACTAGTGATAAGCGAGAACCTAAAGAGGGTAGACTTGATAGACTAGATTTAAAAGGGTGCAATTGAAGAGAGAAGAAGGTTAATGCCATCATGCATGATACACCTAGTCAATTGTCATCTCTGCAATCAACTCCTGAATATTCATGTGGTGATTACTCCGATTCAATTCCTTTTGTTTATATTTCTGATTTTGACCCTGTAGTCGATGAGTTGATCTTCCCATTGCTCTTAGAATAGGGGCGAGAACTTGTACCAAACATCCTATATCCCACTTTGTTTCTTATGCCCCTTTATCACTTTCCTATAGAGCCTTTGTATTGTTTGTTTCTTTTGTTTCTTTTCCACAGAATTTGCAAGAAACATGTCAAGATCCAAAATGGAAAACGACAATGGTGGAGGAGATGAAAGCTTTAACAAAGAACGAAACTTGGGAACTTGTTACCCTTCATTAGGAAAAAAATCAGTGGGATGCAAATGGGTATTCATAGTAAATACAGGGCAAATGGTACAGTTGAAAGGTACAAAAGCCAGATTGGTGGCAAAGGGATATACTCAAACCTATGGAGTAGACTATCAGGAGACTTTTGCTCCGATTGTGAAGATTAACACTATTAGAGTCCTATTATGTTGTGCAGCCAACCTGGATTGTGGCCTGCATCAATTTGATGTGAAAAATGCTTTTTTGCATGTGATCTAAAAGAAGTATACATGGATATTCCTCCAGGCTTTGATACTTAGAAAACCAAAGGTAGGGTTTGTAGATTGAAAAAAGCATTGTATGGGCTAAAACAATCACCTAGAGCATGATTCGATAGATTCAGTAAGGCCATGATTTCTTTTGATTATTCTCAAATTGTTTATGTTGATGATATGGTCGTGATTAGAGATGATGAGGAAGAGATTGTTCGCTTAAAGAGATTTTTGGCTCAAGAGTTTGAGATTAGGAACTTAGAGGGTCTGAGATACTTTCTTGGTACAAAAGTTGCTAGATCGGATAAATGGATCTTTCTTTCTCACAGGAAATATATCTTGGATATCCTAAAAGAAACTGGCATGTTTAGGTTGTAAACTAGGTAATTCTCCCATTGAAGTTAATTACAAATTGCAGGCAGGATCAAGAGAACTGGTTGATTTGGGTCAATATCAGAGATTGGTAGGCAAATTGATTGATCTCTTGCATACTAGGCCTGATATAGCATTTATTGTAAGTCTAGTTAGTCAATATATGTATGATCCACGTAGTTCTCATCTTGAAGGTGTCTTTCGCATTTTAAGATATTTAAAGTCTGCACCTAAAGGAGATCTACTTTTCTCTAAGCATGGTCACTTAAAAATTAAAGCCTTTTCTAATGCTGATTGGGCTGGATCTCTAGATAATAGGAGGTCAACTTTCTATTTATTGTACCTTTGTTCAAGGAAACGTAGTTACTTGGAGAAGTAAAAAGCAGACTGGAGTGGCCCGTTGGAGTGCAGAAGCGGAATATAGAGCTATGGCTCAAGGGGTTTGTAAACTATTATGGCTAAGAAAGATAATGGAAGAACTACAAATGTCGAAAGGGGAAGATTCGACCTTGTTTTGTGATAACAGACTGCCTTTAGTATTGCTCAAAATCTAATTCAGCGTGATCGGCATAGAGATTGATGGACATTTTATAAAAGAGAAAATCATCCAAGGTGTTTTGAAGTTTACTCATGTGACTTTAGATAATCAGACTGCAGATGTTTTTACTAAAGGGCTTAATAGCAAGCAGTTCCATAATTTGATTTGCAAGTTGGGGATGTACAATATCTATACACCAATTTGAGGGGGAGTGTTGTTAGGTTACCTGCTTGTTGACTAAATACCATGGTAGGTTACCTACTTGTTGACTTGTGTATAAATTCTAACTAGAATTAAGTTCGGTTACCTAATAAGATTTGATTTTTTGTGTACAAATAGGATGTATTAATGTCACTAAAGAAAAAAAAAGAAGTAATATTTTTTTCTCTAAGATTTCAAGCAAGAAATATTTTCTCTAAGATTTCTAGTGGTTTCTATTGAAAAATATGAGAAATTGGGTTATTTTTATTAAGATGACTTGAACTGTAGGGATAATCACTTAATAGAGGTACCAAGTTTAATTTGTCACTTAAAAATATCCAATCTTATATTTTTGTAATAATAAACGTCTTTTAATGCAATTGTAATTTTTCATTGGCTGGAATGCTATGTAATTAACACTTTTTTTTTTAATGAATATTTTTTTCCTAATTTTTTCTCTCTTTCAACTAACCTGCATCCATTACCCTCTCTCTCATGTTCTGCAACCCCTTTTTTTTTTCTTTTACTCTTTCTTCCTTTCTATTTCTCTTATTTTCTTTTAAATTCCCACTAAATAAACACCATTGCGTTTTCTTTTCTACATTAAATCTCTTATTTTTGCATTTTTCTTTTGGCAATCTATGAACAGAATCGTTTGCTTTATCTTTTCTTTTTCAATTTTTCTGTCTCTTTCCTTTTTTTCTGTCTCTTTTCTTTTTTTTACTCTATTTCTTTTCTTTCATTCTGTTTAAGCTGCTGTAGGATTAATGTTCAGATCGGGTGAAGATCTTTCCTTTTTCGTTTTTTTTCCCCTCTCTCCCTTTATTTCCCTCCATTTCCTTTTTTAATCTCTCATTTCCTTTTTTCTATGCAATTTATTTTCTTCCTCTGCTTCAACTGCTGCTGGATTAATGCCCAAATTTGATGGAGATTGATTTCGATATGGAAATCTAATGAAGATTGATTTTTCCAGGATTTGAATCCCATAGAGATTGACTAATATGGTTTCCATGAATAGAAATTGATTTTGATATGGAAATTAAACGAGTACATGACAAAAATAGAAAATCAGCAAAAGAGAAGGAGAAGTGGATCAGATGTTTAAGCTTTAGAACAGGTTCTTCAATTGTAGTCAAATAATTATTGATCTTCTTGTACAATTTGTTTGTTGAGATGAAAGAGAGAGAAATCGATTTGGGGTTCATAAAGCAAAAGAAAAGGAGAGAAGGCATGAGAGAGAGAGAGCGAAAGAGCGTGAGAGAAAGAGAATGAAGGAGGAGTCTGAGATGGAAGAGAGAAAAGTTAGAAAAGAATTTTCCTTTAAAAAAAAGCCAATGTTAATTACATGGAATTTCAGCCAGCAGAAAATCTCAATTGCGTCAAAAGGCACTTTACTATTACAATGATAAGATTGGTTTTTTTAAGTAATAAATTGATGTTGGTATCCCATTAAGTGATTACCTCTATATTTTAGACGCTTCCAGTGAAATTCACTCCTATATCTTAACTGGTTTGCTGCCACTAATTTAAAATGATTGAAGTAACAATGATATTTCATGGAGGGTGCTTTAAAATCACACCTGTCTTCAAACTCTAAAATTTTTTTTATCGATGCTTGGGTAAGATCTAGCTCTAGTTACTTAGCTTTGTTAATCCCAACCTCATACAATTTTCAACAATCAGGCTTATCGTCTAAATTTTTTTGCCAATCCAATTTTGGGTTCTATTGAAAAATATGAGAAATCACAATGGGAAAAAAAAAAATACAGGGATCATACTTAGGGGGACTAGAATGTGCGCAATGTTGCATAATATACTCAACCATATTACTTCTATCTTCTCTGTGATAAAAGTTTCTTTTATTCACTTTTAATTACTATTTCTTCTATCTTGACTTCTTGTTATAATGTATTGTCACTTCTCCAGATACTTGGCACGGGTTTTTCCATCATCTTCTTTAATCTTGGACGGAGGCAAGTTGGTGATCTCAGGTATATACATTAATTTCACAGTTGTTTTTCTTTTTGTAAGTTGAGGAGCACTGAAATAGGATAGTGATCAATATTGAAATGGAGATGTACATCAGGTAGGGTTGAGCAAACGATTGGTTCGGTTGAAACCAAACCGAACCGATGCCATAAAATACAAATCGAAATTTTTTTACAACAAACCAAACCAGTCGTTTCAGCCTATTTTTGTCGGTTTTTTCCATTTCGCTTTGGTTTTAAGCCTAACTAACGAATTTCTGTGTAACTGAATTGAACTGACTAACCGAACCTCTCTTGGAAGCCTGACTGAACCGAATTGAAATGGGTCGGGTTGGTTCAGTCGGTGGTTTTGCTTACCCTTAACATCAGGTACCTGTGAAAAATGCCATTATATGTGAACCTGTTTCATAATTTGCTACCTATATCCATCTAACATTGATTTAAAATTTGCCCATTTAGTACTACTCAGTACTGAACCTGCCCAAATTTGATAGTTTTTTAATATATTTAACTAGTAATTTACTAAAAAAATTTTCCTTTGATAAAATTAATAATTTATATTGTTGTAAAATTAATAATCCTATAAATATCTAAATTTATATTTTGTTCAATAAATATTATACAATTTAGTTAATAATGATGATTATTGATTTCATATTTATTTACAGGTAGTAATAGTTCCAGAGCTACTTTTGTTAATGCCAGAGCCAAAACCTTTAATCAGACAACATTGCCCTTCTTCTTTAGTTCACTATTCCAGATCAAAGTCCTTTAGTTCATTCATAGGCAAAGGAAGCCAACACATATATACCTTTTTTTCTATAGCCTTATGAAGTCAATTATTTGCTTGTGAAAATTGTTCGGTGGCCTCATTAGTTTAGGAATTAGATAGACTTGATGTTTTTTCCCGTTCTTGTTCTATTGAAGACAACCTCAAATTAAGAATAAGATCAAAACACCATTGTTTGTTTATGAGTTGTCTATCATTAGGCATATTTCAAAAGTTTTGTCTCTATAGACACAAGTTTAGAATCTAATGTTTATGAATAAAATCAAAGTTATTTTCTTTGAAAATTGCACAATTTGTGAAAATATTATTCCTTTAGTTTATCCCGAAACATGATACTTGCAGATCAATAAAATTACTACTTGCATAGGTACAGTTTTTCTTTATTTATTAGAACTGGTTTCTTGGAAATATTAACAGAATTTTTTCTTGAAAATTTTGCATTGGTTCATCCATTCCAAAACTTATTTTCAGTATTGAAGTAAATGTTGAAAATTTTTGGAAGGCTTTTCTTATTTTCAGAACTTCTGTGGCTGTTTGAGGCTTGGAGCAAAAGCTTATTTTTGATACTTATCATCGAAATTGTGGTATGAATTAAGAAGGAATTTCAACTAAATAGACACGGTAAGAACACAGAAAGAATTAAGTGCAATTTGAAGAACGACAATTTTGTCCAAACAAAAATTTTGGCTCTGGCACTACCTAAAGCAGCTCTGTAAATATCACTGCCTTATTTATTCATATAAATAGATTCAAGTAGCAGGTGCACAAGTATTAAACGCATATCCTACCCAAATTGAAATGGACAATCATTTTTTAACTTATACCATTTCAAACCTATTTATTACTCGAGCCATATATTATTCAGATCAAGTAGGGTTGGCTACCCAAAAATGCCTTAATTGTTGCCGTCCCTCGACTTCAAAATAGTCATTCCTAATTACTCTTCTTAGTGTTACTGTGTCTGTCCTTAATTAATGTTCTGTCATCCAGTGGTTTTCTTGCTTCCTGCTTGTCTGTTATTGTATCCTCTTCTATATCTTCTCCTGATACTTGCAATATAAATGGAAATGTTATGCAGCATGCAAATGAACGCGTTTTGACTAGTGTAAATTAGTTGTCGGACTTCCTTGTCTTACAATGTTGTTTTCTGATGATGCAGTGCATATTCTATCTTCAATGAAGACTTTAGGGAGCTACCTGGGACCCTCAATGCAGATCGTCTAGATAGAGATATTCGAGCCGGTCAGATTTGAATGTTCCACTCACCACGTATCATTGTTAAAGCATCTCAATGTGTATTCACCAACTGCAGAGATATTATGACCTGTGAACAAAATCTCTTCAACCTCTCTATCCCCCCTTCAACGGCTTACAGTGAGATTACAGAGTTTAGCATTCCCCTGTACAGTAATTGTAACAATTCAAAACAATGTGAACCTCAATTTTGTAAGCTTTGATAGAATTATATTATTTTTGTGATATATTTTGTAGGTATTGAATTTATTTATCTAATAGTTTCAGTGATGATCTTTGCTTGATTATGTGAAATGGTGGATAACTATTCTTAACAAGTTCTGGTCAAAATTGTGTTACTCTTCAGATCTCTTTCTAGCATGAAGCAAATGCTTTCACTTTCATGGGACAGTTATTATTAAACTCTTATTATTATTATTATTATTATAAATTGCTGCTCTTGAAATTCCTTGCTCCAAAAGAAAAAAAAAAAAAAAGTTTCCATATTAAACTCCAGCCCAAGGCCCATTTTCCCCAACGGGCTGCGTGGTTTACGCGAAAGATGTGTTTTAAAAACGAAAATGCTAGAGAAGCGTGCATGACGAATTTTTTATTTTTTTTTAAATTATTGAATGTCCAATGGACCAAAATAGTATTAGAGGGCTTCATATTGAAGGAACTCTTTTTTTTCCGACTCTTGTGATTAAGAAAACCATAGTTGAACTTCATCAAATGATTATTAAAATAAATATAAAAAATGATAAAATAAAATATATAAGAATTGAAAAATAAACAAAGATTCAAAATATATTTAATTCATATAAAAATTGCAATGTGTTTCATTGTAATATGAAACTATTGTTTACACTGACCCTGTTTATATTAATGGAGAAAACTATGAAATATTATTTCCTCTAATGTTTAGTTGAAAATTATTAACACAACTAATATTATTTGTTATTTTATTAATCTAAAACAACTATTCATGAACTATTTGTTTTAGTTAAGATCGTTTAAAATTCAAACTCAGATCGGTTGCTTGATTTAGAGTTTGTCCAGTGAATTTATCTGGTGAAATTAATTATTTTGATAGTTATTAGCTGTTATAGTAGCGTTTTATAAAATGTTAAAAGCTAAACTTTATATGAATTGACTTTTTATAAAACGGTAGTTTAATCTCTAAAAACAAATTTAAGCATTATGTTACCGAACACTGTAAAAAATAGCATTTAGCGTTTTAACTAAAAGTTATTTAAAAGACTGTTTCCGAATATGGTTTTAGATCTTAAACAGTATTAATTGAGGATTAAATTAATATTTTTGAACATTTACAATGGCTACAACATCTAAGCATGTTATGATAATTTGGTAATTTACATATTATGGTGAATAACCAAATACATAAAATCACAAATAATTTTTTTTTTATGATATTTTCAACTTCTACTTTGTTTCACATAAAATCACCCATAACAGTGTTTTGCCCACACTGCCCTTTTACTACTCATTTATTAGCCACATGTAAGATTATTGCTGCCAGTAATTTTACAATTTAACCACTTTTTTTATTTACATTTCTATCCAAAAATATTCTCCCTTTTAATTCTTTTATTATTCCTTAATTGCATTCTCACCACAATAATTTTTTTTTCACTTAATCATTATATTGTTTTTAATTACATTTTTGTCCAACATTATTTTTCCACTTAACTCTTTTATTATTCTTTATTTACATTATTGTCACAGCTTAAATTTTGTTAAAGTAATTTTTATATTCTTTCATATTTTTCAGACTAAGATAATCAGTAAATGCAATGTACCTTACTCTTCTCTGATGACGTGGAAATCATTGAAATTCAAAATTTTTAATAATTCACGTATATACATATTACTATTAATATTAAATATATGTGCATTTATAATAAACAGTTATCTGTCAAATAGCGTACCTATTGAATGTTGACAAATAATTTTTTCAAGCAAATTAAAGCTTAATATTTCAAACTTATGTAAAGCTTTACTAATACCGTTTTAGAACAATATTTTTTATTTTTTTTATTAATTCAATCAATGAAATAATAGTATTTGACACCTTATTTAAATCTAAAATAATAATATTTGTTTTTTTTTTTTGTCTAAATTGACTCAAATTAAAGTTTCAAAGATAAAAAAAATTAATAAAATTAAATTTTTATTTCATTTATAAAATTAATAGATTCAAATAAACAAATTTCTTTTTTACGTACACTCATATTAAAAAAATTTTAATTGAGATAATAAATAAATATAATATTAATTTTTACACAAAAGAGTGAGTAAGTTACTTAAAGTAATAGATGCGACACTAATTTTAATCTTTATTATATATTTAGATAATGTAGATATCACTTAAGATACATGTAAAAAAAAAAAAAAGAAGATAAAGTTTCTTATTTTCTGCAGTATTTTATGTATTTATTTTTCAGTTAATTATGAATATATAAATTTCTTTAATGATCACTTAAATTATAAATTAATGATGAAATGAATTTCATTAATAATTCATTTAATTGTTATTGTTATTTTTCAAAATTATTTTAGATTATAATAAAATTATATTATTAAAAAATTATAATAAAGTTGTGTGACATAAGCTTAAAATTATATTTATAAATATATATCACGTAGGGTTATAGACTCGCAATAACTAAAAATCCTAAAAAATCTCAATTTTAAAAAGAATAAAGAAATCCTAAAAAATCTATTATCATTAATATTGACGTCTACGTAATATTATTAAAATTTATAATTTCAGACAATAATTTTGTCTTAAAATTAAAAGTGCCATATAATTAAAACATTAAAGTTCAGACTAATAAAGTATTGGTTGAAGTGACAAGAGACCTCAATTTTTATAAGAGTGAGAATACAAATTTGATTTTCGAAAATTGCATTTTACTGAAAAGGCCTAAAATTTTACGCTCTAGTCTCTGAGGGAGATTAAACCTGTTGGTTATAAAAGAAAAAGCAATCAATAAAGTTGAGGAGTAAATTTAAATATTTTCACCAGAATGAACAGACAAGAGAATTTGAGGCGGGACCTTTTATCATTTTGCTTGGAGAAATATGCACTGGAAGAGTGTTGAGTGTTGTGGTTTCTCTATCTACTGCAAAATTAAATGTGGCATATGGCCAAGGCCAGAGGGCATGACTCAGTGTTTGCCCACGTAAATGCCAAAAGTCTAGATTCCTATGAAAATGCCTAATCACTGAATTCAAATTCATCTATTAGAAAATAAATAAATAAAAAAAGAAATAATGTCTTTTTATGAAAAATGCCCATTAAAATAATAATTTTTCACATTTTTAAATCATCTCATAGGTGCTCAATTGATATAATTTTACAATTTAAAATTATAATAAATCTAATTTTATAAATTAAAATATTTAAAAAATGTATCCTATTCTCAAAGCTGGCACATGCAAACGAAGCCAGCCTTCCCTTTTTCTCTTATTATTAAAAAAATTTTACTTTACGAATAGCCTAATGTTTTTGTTTGGAGTTGTCTGAGGATCCAATTGACTAAAATAAAATAATAAAATTAATCAAACTACAAATTGAAGGGGGGACAAAATGATATTTTTATCTCTTATCTCCGCTACCTACTACCTTAACCATTGGAATGGACATGTCAAAAACGCTACACAAACACACCCACTTCGGTAACTCCTCTCTCACAAGTGGAAATGGAAGCGGTGAAGGTATTTTAGGGTACCCGTACTGTCCCAATCTGATCCATTATGAATACGAATAGTGTATGGATTTAAATTTTTGGGTCCCTACTATTTGTTATCCATTATATTAAATGGGTTTGACAATAGGTACCTATGGATATTCTGTTCATTATTAGTAAAAATTATATTTTAAATAAGTTTGAATTTGAATAATTTAATATTCCCGAGTACTTTAACTGGACACTTTAAATGAGTTTTGAATGGATAAAAATTTAAACGAATTCGGATGCGGATACTTAAATTGATATTTAAACGAGTTTAAAATGAATACTGATAATAAAATATTAAATAGATATGGGTATGGATAGTTTAAAATTCATAAGTGCCAATCCGGCTTCCATATCTACTCACAAATGTCCAAAATTAACTGAAGAATTTTTGGAGAGCTCAATATGTAAATTCACCGTTATACTTCTTAAAAGAAAAAGAAAAAAGAAATTCTTGTGGCATCTATTCTGACTCATTGAATGCTTTAACTTATAAAGTTGAATTTCTTAAATATTTTATTTGGCTCATTAAACATTTTAACTTGTAAAATTAAATTGATTAAATACTTATTGAATAATTAAAAAAAAATAATGTTCCAAAAGTACTATCAAACCAAAATTTTGTACAAAAAAATTAAAAATTTTAAAATTGATTGTCTTTAATGTAAAAATTTATGAAATTATTAGAAAATGAAATTTAGAGTATCACAAGAAACATTTTAAAATTCGGGTGTTATAAAATTTATTTTTTTTTTTGGTCAAAATTAGGAGTTAAAATATATATTGGGCTATTTTTATAGGCAATCTATATTTGATAAAGACTTGATATTTTGCTAAGCTGGATATTTAAATTAATCACTATTTCTTAATATTAAATTTTATGGTACAAAATGGATTGTTATATATGATTTTGTTGGATAATTGAATAAATAATTTAGCGATAGAACTCAGGCTTGACTAGAAATAAGGGAAATCGGTTGAATCAAACTGAGCTAACTGGTTCCGTATGATTTTAAAAAATTTAGTTTCATTTCAATTTTAATAGAAAAATAATGAATTTTCTTTTTTAGTTTGGTTTGGTTCTTATGATTTTATATAAAAAGAAAAATCCAAATTTAAAATCTTAAATACCAAATAGATTTATTTGAATTTTCTTCGAATAAATTTGATTTTGATTCAATTTATATTGATTCGGCTCGATATAGATTGGACCAAATTAGATGAATTAAGACTGAACTTTGAAAAAGTTTTTTAAAAAAAAATGATAGGAATTGGTCATTCCAAATTCAACAACCAAAAACTGAAGTTGGATAGGAAGTTTGGTTAGATAGGAAGCTTTGTTGGTTGACTAAGTAATAAAAAAAGCATTTGAATCTAATTCAATAAAGTAAACATTGAGAAGATGACATTTTAGTCCTTTTTAATTATAATTCCATCTTTGGGTTTCTTTTCAAAAGGTCAAAGAGAGGACTATAAGTGGCAAAAGACAAATAAACAATTCAAACCATTTTAAATAAGATACTATCATATGTATGTATTATTGAATTTGAGGTGAGGTTCCTTTCCCTTTCAGATTTGCACTATTTATTGCATGAAAACACTACAGATTCCTTTTCTCTTAAGATATTTCTATGTCTCCCACTATTTATTTATTTATTTATTTTAATTTATTGCAATTAAATTGGTAAACTATAAATAAGAGAGAGAGAGAAAACAAGGGAACTTAACTTCAAATGAGGTACATAGTTAGAATATTGATATAGGCAACATCATAGGTATTTTAGTTTAGTTGATTCATGTAATTAGTAGCTGATTTATACCTAATACTTAAGTTGTAAGTGTTTGATAAACTTTTTAATCAGCAGTTGATAGCTATTAGAAGTATTAAAATGTAGCTAATGAGCTTCTTGTTCATGTGTGTATTTTATTTATTTTTACTTGAAATTTGATTGTTATTATTGAATGATTTAGTGAAGATTTGATGTATAATTTGTGGTAAAGCAAGTCATGCATGTCATTTAAATTTAATGACTATTTATGATTTATTGATTGATATTTGTGACTAACGATAATTATTTCCTTTTCCTATATGGCATTATACATATTTTCTATATTTCGGTCCTCCATTTTTCTAATTTTTGTATACTAATACTAATATAACCTTACTCAATTTTGGTGTTTTATCAATTAAAAATATGATTTATACCCTATTTGTGCAAACCAAACCACCTATGGGTTGATTTGTGTATTTTCCAAATTATACGGACTGTTTTGAAACATTTTCTAAGGACTTGACAACATTTCCCTAAGTTTGGAGGAGTTGTAGAATAAATTTGATAAAATATGGACTAATTAAATAATTAATTAAAAAATTAAATTAATTATCACCAATATTAAGGACCTGTAATATTTGACAATATAAGTAACAATATTACAATTGGAACCTTAGTCTAAGGATTAAGTGTGGACTATATTGGACTAAATTAATTCACATGTCCATTTATTCCGCATGGGTCCAATTTATAATAATTAAGGACTTTAAGGACCAAATAATAAATTGATCTTAATTGGGATGATAATTAATCATGATTAGTGTTAATTTGGTAATGATAATAATTTAACTATATGGATTAGTAATTATTAGATAATATTTAGATTAATTAGGTGATTAATGGGGAAATAAAGGAAAAAAAAAGAATTGTACAATTCTTAAATTAATTAGCTAATTAATATAATGATATAGTAATTAAATTATTGGGTTTAACAACCCTCATTAGATCAATTAATTTCAATTTAAGTATCAAATTATGAGAATTTTAAAAAATATAAAATTATTAGATTATTTAAATGACACTTTGTTAAATTGAAATTAGTATACTATGATCTGTGCCAAAGTCTTGGAAAATGAGCCATTTATGAATTAAATGATGATTTATGTGAAAATATAATTTTATTTGAGTTAATAGTTATGCAATATAAATCATTATGTTATAAATGAATATTTTATAAAATAAAATATTTTTGGTGAATTTATTATGATTATATGAAATTATGTAGAAATTGAGAATTTACATGATTATGGGTATGATTATGTGATGTAATTGTGAAACATGAGAAATTACTTAGGATATAATATTTTGATATAAAAAAATATTAATTTATGAATAAACGGATATTATGACTAAGGAATTTTTTTTAGACTGTGAAAGGAATTATCAGAGTAATTATGAGAGATAAAAAATTTTATTATAGACACTGTTATGGATAGTGATATGAACTAAATTGCACATAATAAATATTTTTTGTCTTAGCATATTTGGTTCAACAAGAAGTTATACAAAGGTATGACATGCCAGAGAAAAAATATTATTATCTATATTTGACACTTAGTGTTTTACATGGGATTAATGAATCCATTTTATAGGAGCTAACGAAATCCACTCTTATAGAGGCCAATGAGCCCCATTTTTTGGATATAATCATTTGATTTTGAGCGATGAGTTGTATAATGTTATATGGTTATGCAAGCCGTATGTTTATTATGAAATTCTCTGTCAGATATTTGATTCTTCTAAGCATGTTAAAAGCCTAATTAAAAATATAATTTTGATAAAGTAATTAAATAATTAAATATACTATTCTTATGGAAATATGCTAAATTATGTAAAGCTATAACTTAGTATAATATTATGCTATTAAATGATGATACCTGATTATTGGGTCTTATATTTTGTGTTGTATTTGAATATTTTTATCGTGTGAGTATTATGCTATGATGTGAAGTATTTTAGAGGTCAAAATAAGTAAAATATTATATGAGTAATACTTAAGTTTAAGAATAAATAAGAATTAATCAAGATTAATGTATTCTTTTTTCTGTTTAAAAAAAAAAGAATTGTTTATCATAATTAACGCATGAAATTAATAACATGGTCACTTGAAAGTATAATTAAATGGAGCAAATATATTATAATTGCTTTTAATTTATGATTTTCTTGGTGCATTCTAAGAAATATTTATCGAAAAATTATGAATAATATTTGATTGATTGTGAAATAGATGTTTATTATTGTATAAATAGTGGGTGAGTCTGTGGTATGAATAAATAATCATATTGCGTTATCTATTTAGAACTTTATAAAGTAAAATTTATGTTTTAAGAAAATACTAAGATATGCGAATTTATGATCTAAATACACTAAAAAATATCACTATGTGAATATTATTAAATAAGATATAAATTCATGTGTTATAAATATGAAAATATGATTAAAATGCTAGTATGTATTATGGATGTTCTTCAATGTATTTTCTAATGTATTATGATGTATTGATGTTTAGAAATCGTCTTGTAATGATATTTGATGTATGACCACTCTTGAATGGTTTGATTTTTCCCTTGTATGAATGATATTATTTTATTTGTTGGTTGTTTGTGTGAGAATCCTTCATATGTTATTTGGGGATATGAAGTGCTACTAAACTTTATGCCTAGTACATTGAGTTTATCACATGCAGGTATTGAGTAGATGCGCTAAGCAGAGCCATGGTATTCGAGTTGGAGATTTATTTGATAATATTGGTTTTACTTTATTTATGCTAATTTTATGTTTTGGCCATTATGACATGTACCTAATCGTTGGAGTTATTTATATTGATTGATAAAAAATTTGTATTAATAGATATATGAATATAGATAGTTTGATTATAGAATATGTATGAAATGTTTTATTATATTGATGATGAATACTTTTGCAATATGATTATAGATTTTCAGAAAATTATATTATAATATGGTTTATTTATTAAAGAGATGGTAGCATGATGATACAATGTAATCTTGATGATATTAGAGTGTGAAGATATGAGTGATGATATTTCAAATATATATGTGTTTGGTTATCAAAGTATAAGTTTTCAATAGGATGTTTTGAAAATTTTGTAAGTTATATTTTGAAAAGATAAAATAATAATTGGCTTGAAAAATTACACGATGTATATTAGATTAAGTTATGATATTAATACATTTAGTTTTGCACCTCAGGCATAGATTGTGGCATTTCATTGTCTAATTTTTTCGAGACTAAGAGATGAACATTACATTTAATGATATCAGAGCAGAGATTTAGACAATTCTAGATTTTTGTTTGAATTGAGGAATATATGTGATTAAGTGAAGGTACAAGTCATATAAATTTGATAATGAATATGACTCTAAAGTAGATTTTCCATAAATGTTTGTGGCATATAGAATGTCGATAGATGTCTTGAATTATGATTTAGAAACAACCAACCATTGGAGAATGATGTCATGGTAAGTGGAGCATATGTGGAGGTTACCATCGATGGTTAATGATTATATCCTTCTGGATTGTTTGAATGGGTTATTCTTAGAAAAATATTCTTAGACAGTTAAGGATAGGATGTTGGCAATATAGGCTGGGTATGTGAGAAGAGTTCTTGGCTTTAATCCCATTAAATACACTTGCAGGGAGGGGCGAAGAGCATTAACAGTGACTAAGCCCTAAGCCTGATTAGACCATATTTGATAATATGGTCCATATACCGATGATTCATACAAAAAAAAAAAAAAAAAATTCTATGATCCTAGAAAAAGTAAACAACTCGTATAAGGAAATTAAGATAACTATGCTATAAATGTTGTACCATGATGGTTAAGTGAATTGATGAGCGACATTGGGCATGGAGAGATAGTTTTCTAACTATTGAGTTGATGTTATGCCAATGCATTAGATAAGTAAGAATGAATATAGTCATGTTAGTAAATTAATATTAGGAAAAGAAATCAATTATAGAAAATGAAAGGGGTATGAATTAATATGGTCTAGATGAGATTTAATGAGATGATTGTCATTATTTGGTGAGTTTTTTACAATTAGGAATCATAATTATTAAGATTTGATAGAAATAGAAGTAATGGTGCATTAGAGACAAGATAAAAATTTATATATTTTAAGATTTCATGAATGTGTAAAGATTATGGTTCAAATTGATCTAACTATATTTATATGGGAATAAATTCTAAGCAAAATGATCAAAAGTACATAGGTGATCATTTTTAAGATATAAAAGTTTGGTTTAATATTTAATAGAATTATTTACAAGTCATGGAAGGTTTATGAATTTATGTGAGATTTCTATGATTAAGGAAGTGGAATTGCTATGACTTAGTGAATTCCTTTTAGTTGGAACTATAAAATTACGAATAAATAGTGAAGTTGAGATAGGCTATATGGCTTATTGCATGATTTGTGTAACTTTATGATTATATGAGATTACTTTTATGTATTGATTCATTTTGAATTAAGAGAATGAACTTATGTATGTTTTTTTAAGCTTTATAAGTTGCATATGCTTTATAAGTGAGGATATGTAGATTTTTATTATTAGATTTTTTCTAATTTTGAGGAAAAAATCTAATCAAACGGGTTTGGTTCATTTTATTTAATGAATCAATTTTTGTAGAAAACTTAGAGAGAAATTCTGGAGGAAAATATTCTTATTCACACTATCATACGTATAGGTACAGAGGTATTTATATACTTTCTAATCTAACAAAGTGATAAAGATAAATCTATTTAACCTTATCTCTAAT
>CANUEP010000939.1:0-15542 GCA_947857235.1 Jatropha podagrica
GATCTAGAGTTCTATGCCTTGGTAAGAGCTATTCGACATTGGCAACATTATTTAGCTTATCGTGAGTTTGTGGTTTTTTCTGATCATCAGGCCTTGAGGTATCTAA
This sequence comes from Jatropha podagrica, assembly GCA_947857235.1. Taxonomy (NCBI): domain Eukaryota; kingdom Viridiplantae; phylum Streptophyta; class Magnoliopsida; order Malpighiales; family Euphorbiaceae; genus Jatropha; species Jatropha podagrica. The sequence goes on from CANUEP010000939.1 coordinate 107, forward strand.
AATCTCAGAATAAACTCAACAATCGACATGCTAAGTGGAGTTCTTTCCTTGATGAATTTAATTTCTCACTAAAGTATAAATCCGGTCAATCTAATATTGTGGCGGTCAGATTTGTATCCTTTTCATGGATTTGATGGAGTGCCATCCTCCATTGAAGCACAAGTACAAGAGCTGCCAATTGCAAAGGTTGATGTTATTGAGGAAGTGTTGGATATCAAGGAAGCTCGTTCTAGGCGTGGCAACCAATATAGACGATTTTTAGTTAAGTGGTTTGGAAAACCAACTAGTGAAAGTACATGAATTTCTAAAGAAGAGCTAGAGCAAGTTGATCCAGCCATATATGCAGAATATATCAAGGCTTACTCGTCGAAGCCGAGTCTTTTTCAAACCCGGAGAGAATGATGCAGGAGCAATCCTAGTCCTAATTGGATTCCTAGCACAATTAGGATTTTATTTAATTTACTGTTTTATTTCAGATTTGCATTAGTTTTCCGTTTCCTTATCTGATTAGGATTTACTATTTTATCATTGAATAGGAATAGAGTTTTAATTCTTTCTTTAATTAGGATTCCTAATCTAGTTAGGATTTATCACTATAAATAGACAGCACTATTAGCATTGTAAATCATCTTATTTTCCCTCATAATTTTAATTCAAAGGTTATAAACCTAATTGTTTACTGTTCCACCTACAATCAACCCTATTTTAGCTTACTTGTTAAAAAAAAAACTGACAGCCCTACAACCTCCCCCTGCATCATAGTGTACCTGCTCAATGTAATTTATTGAGACTTAAATGATATATGTTTTAATATCGTTCACTCCGAATATGGGAAATGACTATTACTTATTGGAAATAATAATATGTTGTGGAGTAAAATATATTTTAATTCTTCATAAGCCAGTTATGAGACATATGAGTATTGTAGATAATAAGAATTGATGTAATTATAAGAAAGGTGAAGTGGGATTCTTAATGGGAAATAAATTGATTTAAAGTCTTATGTGCCAAATATTGGAGCTTGTGTAATTATGACACCTTATGGTTTAATCTTATATGAATAGAAATTAAATTCTATAAGATTTGTCTTTTGATGTTTAGATTATCTATTGAATCCTGGATATTAAGTTATATGCAAAGATATTGACCTAACAAGGGATTCCATGATGTTGGAAAAGTGGATGATTGCTTTAAAAAAATTAACATAAATATTTTATATAAATGTCGTGACACGAGAACTAAAATAATTAGTGAATGATTATGAACATGAAGAGAATAGTTTCTTCAATTATCAAATTGATGTTTGTACTAATAATTTGAATAAGTAAGAATGAATTTGGTCATGTGATATTAAGAAGAGAACCAGTCATGAGAAGTTGAAAGGAGTATGACTTGACATAATCTAGAAGAGATTTGAAAAGATGATGGTCATTATGTGGTGATTCTTGAAAAAAAAAATCACGATTTCTAAGAATAGGTGGAATGGAGATAATGAGTATCGAGTTATATATTTACATATTTTGGGACTATATAAGCTAAGTGTGTATGTAATCATGTTAACATGGAAGGAGTTAGTGTAGTATTTAAAAGAGTCATTGGCTAGACACAAAAGGTTTATGAAATTGTAAGAAATTACTATGATTTGAGTAGTAAAATATGACTTGATGAATTTTACTTAGTGTTATTTATTAAGTCTTCTAGAATAAATAAGCAAGTGGATATAATGTACATATTTAGCATTTGCATGGCATTGTTATTACATATACTGATATTGTATTTAATAAGATTTAGATTATTTAATTGTTTTTTTTTTTTTTTTTTGCAACACCCTTTTTAGCAAATGTTTACAGAAGTGAATGATGTAAGCATGTATGAACGTGTTTTAGTAGGTGTATATTCTTTGTTATTTGGTTAAGTGGGTTTATTTATCAAACCCCAAAGCATAACCTTTGATTTTTTTTATGATGGTTCTTGGTTTGAACTCTAGAGGAATAAGAAGTGTTGTTAAGTGATTCAAATGCAAGACTTAGATAATAAAAAAAAAATCTTTAAGATCTATATAACTTGGATGAATTATGAGATTATGGTATAATTATTGGATTTGGAGAGACTTATTTTTGCTTGACAGATTATGTCATTATATGGATACTTGGTTTTGAAGAATTCTACATAGATTATAAGAATATTAGGTATTAATTCTTTCGAGTGGAATGAAATTGAGACAAAGAAATTATGAGATTTTTAATATATGATTCAATTCAATTTCAAGGATGAAATTTTCTTAGGAGGGGTAGAGTTGTAACACTCCAAAATATTGGGTGTTACTTAATATTTGTGGAGTGAATTAGATTTTATCTGATTAGTCTTAAATAATTAAAGTTAAGATTTACATTTTTCTTGACAAATTAAGTAATAAATTATTGGTAAATAGTAGTTTATTGGTCTGTGAATAGTACCACAAGTCTAGGACTTTGTATTATTTCGTTTTGAAAAAAATTACTATAGATTCTTTTATTTTATTTAATATATTTGGAGTATGTTTGTATGATTTAAGTGACTAGAAAATATTTCATGAATATTTTTGGAGAATTTAAATAATTAGTGAATAGTGTTTTCTAGTGAATTAATATTAAGGAAGCTTGAAGAATTATTTCTATGGAGTTAATTTAATAAATATGTAGGAGTTAAATAATAAATGGAGGAGAATTATTTTGTGATTATTTAGAGCCCTTGAATGAGAATACTTGAGACTTTATCCTAGCCTTTCATTTGAAAAAAAATTTAAGCAGCAAAATTGGACTTGAACTCTTCAAGTCAACCACCACTTTCCATAATTTCTCTTCTTTCTTCTCCATTTGGTGCGCCACTCCTACTCTTTTTTCCACCATATTTCTTTCAATTTCTTACTACTAAACTACCACTAAACCACCAAATTAAACCAAAGTCTAGTAATGAGACTTGTAGAATTAAGCATAAAAGAGTGGTATTTGGTGATAAAACTCAAAAATTTGGAGTTAACTACAAGTTCAAGTAAGTTGTGGTTTTTGACTCTAATGATTTAATTAAGTAATTCATAGCTTAGATATGTTAGATTACACACTAACCATACTCCACCTCCTTCTTTGATTATTTCCATGGTTTTGATATGTAATTTTCCTATTTGAAGAGGTTGGAGAGTCATCCTCTAAAGACAAAGGGAAAGCTAAAGTATAAGCTTCCTAAGCTTATTTGAGCTTGTCTTTAAGGTTAGTGTAAGTATTTCTTCATTTCTCTTTCATTTCTTTAAGTTTTCAATTTTTAGATTTTATGTAAAATTTTAATTACTTTGATGAAATGTTGGAATTTGTTTGTTTTAATGTGATTTGGGATGGTTTCTAAACATGGTAGCATACTTAATTGAGAATGGAAGCAATCCCTCCCTCTTCATCTTATGAGGCCCAACCTACTTGAGTGAAGGCCTTGAATTTTCTTTTGATTTCTTTGCTTAATTTTGCTTCTAATTTAATGTTTGATAAGTATGTATTATGTAGTAGATTGCTACTTTTTATTCTAAATCCATTATGAATTTTAACAAGATTTAAAAAAAGGTTTAATTGTGTAAAAAATGAGTTTTATGTTTAAATGATGAATGGTAAATGTTTTAATGTTTTATTTAAGTTCTTTAAGCTTTTAAATGGTGGTTTAAATCTTTATCTTGTATTTTAATGTTTAAGAATTTTATTAAACTTAAAGATGGTTAAGTTATGTAACTAATATTAGAAAAAGTAAGTTTTGATGGTGTAAGTATGAAAAATTGTGAATTTTTCCTAAGTTGTAAGTTTATGATAATTTGAGAAAATGGTGTTTTGGGTAACAATTAAGTATACAAATATTTTGCTTGATTTTGATTCCAAAAGTGTTGTATAATAATTAATTATATGGTGGTTTGAATCTCCACTTATACTACTAATGTTTATGAACTTTATAAAACATAAAGGAGGTTTAATTCGTGTAAAAAAAAAAGATTTTTAAGGTTAAAAGATTATGGGTTTAAGTTTTGATTTTTATAAGTATTTTCAACTAATAATTATGCTTCTTTGAAAGAAGGGAACTCTCTTCCTTTGTGTTCATGAAGAGGCTGAACCACCCTAGGGTGGTACGGCTTGATTTTCATTTCTTTTAAGTTGGTTTTAGTCCTTTAATATTAAATTAAGTATATAATTTGAATATGTAAACTTTAAATTTTATAAGTACGTAAAGTAGTAAATTTTACAAGTTATAAGTTTTAATGAAGTTGAGAAAAATATGTTTAGGTTAAGTAAATATTTTGAAAATATAAGTTTTGATGCATAAGTATGAAAATGTGAAAATTTTAATAAATTGTAAGTTAAGAGAAGCAAAAAAATATTTAAGTTATGAAATAATTTATGATGAGAAGGTTTATAAGAAATATTATGAATCAAGATGAAAGATCTGATTTTGGGCTCTTGTATGCTTTGGTTGAAATGTGGTATGATATGATTCAATTATGTAAGATGAGCATGTTCGGCTTCAATGTCATTATGTTATTAAGTTATAATCATATATTAGGCTCTGGATATCTTATGTTAAGCGGACACGCTTATTATGTATAAGTAGGCTTTTGAAGCCTTTACGATATGATTGGCGACCTAAGGCCAAATATAATATTTTTGAATCCAATCTATTTATGTTTCTCCTAAGTGTATATGAGCCATATGCAAATGTTGTAAAAGATATAAGATTAGGTTTTTATGATATTATTTATGTTTAATTAAATTAAAAATATATGTATATAGAAAAAGTATTTTATGAGGTTGTCATTTTATTACTTAATGAATATGAGATTATTTTTATGTTTTTAAAAGGTACCCCTATAAAATAATGGAAGGAATATAAGAGATCAAAATCTTGGCTTGGAATTATATATTCTTAAAAAAAGTAAGTGTTTTTCATAAATTATGTTAAAGCGAATTATAATTTCTATATGAATATAAAAGTTATTGAAATGATAATATAATTTATTTTTTATTATTTGAAAGATAATTAGATGCTTAAATGGAAGTATTTCTATGGTTGTTTTCATAATCTTAAAATCATATATTTTTTATACGATTTGAGTTTTAAGTATATTATTATTTATTTGTAAGTGAGGTTTATGTCTTTAATTGACATTTTTATATGATTGATATATTAAGATTTCATACCTATATATTTTTCTATATTATATGTTTTAAGAATGTTGCTTTGTTTAAAGAAAGAAAAGTTATAAGTTTTGAAATGGGTATTTTATATGTTTAATATTGTGTCATTTTGTTATTATATTTTCCTTATGATTTATGATTTAAGGAATATTTTTATATGATAGGTATTTTGATTTTCTATCTAAGTATTTTTATAAGTTTAATGATTTAAGAATGTTGCTTATGCAATATTAGTCTTTTATATGTTATAAGCACCACTGAATGATCTACTCAGCGTGTTCATTTTATCACGCGTAGGTTAAGGACCATGGGTACTGCTCAAAGATTGAAAGTGTCACATCAAAGGGTGAGAGTATATTTTGGTAGTATAGATTTGTTAGTATGTATTGTAAGAAGTATGACAGATACAAATTAAATGGTATATGAAATATGTAAAGTATCTAAGTTATGAATAACAAGTAAGTTAATTGATTAATGTAAAGACATATTTTATGGATGAATGTAGAATTATAATCTAAGTTAGAATATGTGTTAGAACCATAAATGCGATGATGATATCAATATGATGAGTTAGCATTGTTGATTGATATATGGAATTATAGAAGTGCTTTTGAGATATTGAGTTGCTTATGGAGTTTGTTGGGGTTTGGTGGTTAATAGTAGAAGTGCTTTGTTTTCACTTGATTTAACAAGCTCAAATTTTAGGGAAAACATTTGTAGTTTGTCCTAGGAATTCTCCAAAACATAAAAAAAAAAAACTACTTGCTAATCATTTGAACACTTAGCCACTTATAATATATAAAAAGATCTGTAAGTTGGTTAAGACAGTGATTCGACACCGAATGTAGCACACATTGTCTGATCTTTCGGGACCAGATGACGGGTGTTACAATACCAATATGTCATGCATGGTTGATCAACAATTTCTTCTATGTTATTCAAATCGCTTACAAGCCAATATTCTTATACAACTCAATCATCTAAATCTTCTGAGAGTTTGTGAGCTTAATAATGTAAAAGGCATTTTAATTCATGAAGTTTTTATAACAAATTCAAGTCCTGGCTCAGTAAGAGACAAACTGTTGTGTAATTCTCAATACCAGACAACCACCATGTAAATAGAAGGAAAGTGCCAGAGGTGCAAGCACTAATTATTGATAGAGGTTTAAGAAAAGTCATCTAATCTATGGTAAGTCTCATCGAGTATTTTCATGGTTGCAGGTATACCATATTGGGGTTTAACTTGAAGAATATGGTGAAGTCTGGCAGTAAATTAAACTTTTGAAGGCTGACTTTCATCAATAAATTGCCTTAGAGTGAAGCTTCCGATCATCACCATATGTATAATGTGGTGACTAAAATATTCAATATTTATTCCATCCATTCAAACATGACACATTTCATGGACCTCCTAGATCCCCTATTCCAAAACCCAAAGTATTTTTTATGATTAATATATTTTCAATTTTCATCTTATTTCTGCAGTGTTCTTACTTTTACTTTTTTTCAAGGATAAGTTATTTCTTTTGCTAAACCAGGCAGCATTGATGGGGCCTATTGAGAAATTGAGTTCACCATGAATTGCCACGAAACACCAAGACCATGGTGCTATCTGTCACAAGTCTTTATTCTAATTTTGAGAAAGCCATTCTAAAAATGGAAAAAAAATTCAAATTAGACTTCTAGATATTTTCCAAAGAAAGCCAATAATTTCAATGATTTGGAACTCGGTCCTATGCAAGACACATTCCAAAAGCAGCATAACACATTGACAGATAAAGATGGTAGTATGGATCCTACTTTTGAAATTAATTTTGGGATGATTCATTGTTGGAGAAATTTAATAGTCCATCTAAGAGACCGGACTACTTTTGTAAGTACATCAAATGAACTTAACTCCTATGATTTTATCCATTTCTCAGCTTAATTATTTTTTGTTGTCTTTGTGGACAATTAATTAATTTGAGAAATGCATAAAATCATAGGATTTCAAGTTCACTTAATATACTTACTAAAGTGCTTTGGTGTCTTTGTAACAATCCATTTTTTAGTGTCGGTAATAGCGATTTACCGGCCTATGAATAGACCTATCATTTCAGGACTTAGTATTATTTTGGTTCGGAAAAATTACTATGCATGTCTATTATTTTTTTAAATATTTTTGGAGCATGTTTGCATGATTTAGGTGGGTGGAAAATATTTCATGAATATTTTTGGAGAATTTAAGTATTTAATGAATAGTGTTTTCTAGTGTACTATATTAAGAAATAATTGAGGAATTATTTTCATGGAGTTAATTTAATAAATTGGTAAAGTTAAATAATAATTAGAGGAGAATTACTTGGTGAATATTTAGAACCTTTGGATTAGAAGAATACCTAGACTTGATCCAAGCCTTACACTTGTCAAAAGATGGTAAATTAGAAACATTAGTTTTGTTGACTTGGTCAACAAAGCTTATCAACTATTCCATCATCTTATTCTTCTCCCCATTTCCATGCCATTTTCTCTCTCCTTCTCCTCCATTTTCTCTCAAATTCTCTACTTACAAACTACACCAAATCACTTAAGTTAAACCTTGAATTAGTAATTAATCTTTAAGATTTAAGCTGAAAAAGTGATAATTGGTGACTTGAATCAAGGAAATTTAGAGCATCTGTACAAACAAGTAAATTGTGATTCTTGGGTTTTGTGAATTAATAAGTAGAATTCATGGCTTAGATATGTAATTGATGCACTAAATCATGCTCCATCTTTTCCTTGTGTCATTTCTTGATTTTAATAACTATTTTTCTATTTTGAAGAGGTTGGAGAACCATCCTCCAAAGGGAAGGAAAAGGCTAAGGAATAAGGCTTTCTAAGCTTATTCAAGCTTAATTTTAAGGTTAGTGCAATAATATCTTCCTTCTCCTTTCATTTTTTCAAGTTTTCAATTTTTAGGTTTTTGAATGAATTTCGAGAATTTTGAGAATTTTGTGATTTGTTGGGAAAATTTTCTTTTGAATTTGGCTTGATTTCTAAGCATGATGAAACGCTTGAATGGGAAGAGGAACACTTCCTCCCCCTTTTTCCAAGAGTGGCCAAACCTCCTTAGGAGGAAGGGCATTGAGTTTTCTTTGATTTCCATGATTCATTTTGACTCTAATGAGTTAGTTTATAAGTAATTTAATAGTGGTTAAAATCACTATTTTGTATTCTAACGTTTAAGAAATTTTCAAGACTTAAAGAGAGCTTTAATTGAGTAAAAATAAGTTTTATGACTAATTGTTGTTACGTAATGATTTTATCAAGTAATTTTGATTTGGAATAAAAGATATTTGATGGAGGGAATCATCCTCCCTTTGTGTTCAAGAAAGGGTCGAACCACCTAATGGTGATAAGGCTTGGCTTATGTTTCTTTTTCTTTCTTTAAGTTGGTTTTATATATATCATGATATATTGAGTATGTATATTTGATAGGTATAAGTTTTGATAAGTATAAGAATAAAAATTGGATAATATTTTGAAGTTGTAAGTTAAGTTATTTTGAAGTAAAAATGTTTAGGCTTTGAAATGTTTTGCCAAATGTTAGTTTTAAGTATTTTAACCTAAGTATATATGTGTATTATGAAAGTATTATTTTTGTTTAGAACATAAGTGGGCTTTGTTGGATTTTTACAAGTTGTAAGTTAAGAAATTGTCAAATAATAAGTATTAAGTTATGAAATGCATTGCTAAGGAATCTTGCATATGAAATAAGATTAATTGTAAAGAAATGGATTTGTTTTGGCTCAAGTATGCATGGTTGAAATATGCTAAGATGAAGTTTATTTCGGTTAATGAGCATGCTAGGCTTTAATGTCTCCTATTATACTATAAGTTATTATCATATTCTAGGCTCTGGATACCTTTTTAAATAAACAGATGCGCTTTCACAGGCCAATTCTGTATCTACGTAATCGAATCTAATTATATTTCTCTCAGTATACGTATGAGCCCTCAACTAAGAATAAGTTCTGTCCTGTTATAAAAGAAAATGGAGACATATTTGTATTTGTAGAATTTTTCTTATATTTGTCAAACTATGAATTTATTCTTAAGAATGAACTTATTTATGATTGTCGGAATATTTTGATTGATTTGTACACCATTGATAATTTTATATTTGATTTAAGTATTTTAAATTATATTTTAAGTTTGTTGCTTAGGTAACCTCATTTATGGTATTATTAAGTTATTTAGTACCACTGAGTTTTATACTCAGCGCGTTGATTTTTTTCACGTGCAGGATTAGAGCATTTGGTGCTACTCGAAGACCAGAGGTGTAGCATCAAAGAAGAAAACGTATTTTGGATAGGACATGTTTAGGATGTATTTATGGCATATATAAAAATATTATAAGAAATTGAGTTGTATACATTAAGTTTGTAAATTAATGAAGTATGTAATTAATTAAGAAATATCATTTTTATATGAATTCTAAGTGGATGATTATTAGTAATTGATTTTGAGAATGGATGGCATTATAATGTGATAGTATCTAAGATTGCATTATGTTAATATTTAGAAGTGTTGCGCATCCTGTTTGTGTTGATTTTGAAGTATTGGGGTTTGGAGGATTATATTTGGAAGTGCTTTATTTTTCATTCATTTGGCAAGTTTTAATTTTTAAAGCAAACTCTTACGGATTTTCCATAGGAATTTCCTTAAACTTTTGTTTTTAAAAATTAATTACTTGTCTCCTTATGAAAATTTAGCCACTTCTAATACATGATTTAGGATTATTAAGTAAGATGAGACGGTGCTCCGGCATCGAATGTGGCGCTCGTCGTCGGTTCTTCCGGGATCGAGCGGCATGTGTTAAAATCTTAGATAGGCTGCTAAATTCCTCCAATAGTGAATCATCACAGAATTAATTTTAAAAGGCAGGATTCACACTACCATCTTTATATCCCAATCTGTTATGCCACTTTTAGAACGTGTCTTGTATAGGACTGAGTTCCGAATCCTTAAATTTATTGGCCTTCTTTGGAAAATATCTAGAAGTCTATGAAAGTTGGTTTGGTTTTGAATTAAACTAGATCAATTTTGATTTGGTTCGATTATTCCAAGGGAAATCTCTATTTTAGGTGTAAAAATAAATTTGGTTCGCTGTGCTGCAATAATACAAAATTTGATTTTCAAAGAGTTTTCATTTAAAAATTTAACCATAAATTTTGACCAACGAAATTGAACAAAAAATAATATTTTATGCTAAGAATCGAACCCGAAAATCAAATTTGAATCGCCAAACCCAAATGGAAAACTTATAAATCAAGTGAAATCGGACCAAATCCTTGATTTGGACCAAATCTGATTCAAATTGAACAGAGTGACCTTAGAAAGATATAGAATTCGATAGAAAATTTTTTTTTCTTTTCTTCTTTCTCTTTTATCACTACAAACAAAACACGTTTTGTAACAAATATTTAACAGCAAACTCTACCCATGACTAATTAGCCACGGATTCACCATGATTAGAAAGGGATATGAAGTTAGTTCACTTTTAGAGTTTGGCAAGGGAATTGCAAAGAGCTAGCCATTGATAATTAGCAAGGGAGTATGATCCCTTGCCAAGCTGGCCGAAAATTTTGGCACCAGTATTAGCCAAGGCTTAGCCACAGATTATTAGCAAGGCCTTTAGCAACAAAAGTTGTATGTATTGCTAAATGCTGTGGAAAATTTGGGCACCAGTATTAACTAGGCCTTAGCAACAGATTAGCAATAGATACTAGCAAGGAAAGTGTTATCCCTTGCTAAATTTCGCAAGAAGTGTTGGTGAAAGTATTAGACAAGGCAATAAACAATCAATTGCATGAAATAGAAGGTTCATATAAAAAAATACATGGCAGATGACAATATCATATTTTCGATATTTTTCTTTACACACACAATGTATTTTGATAATAGCTTGCTTAGACTTAATATATGATCTCACTAGAAACTTTATACTTTAGCAAAATATTTGTTGTACCAGCCCCTGAACCACCAAATATATACACAAACAAACGAATTATGACACTAACAATTCATCAATTTTCCATAATTTGCATATGATACATGTTGTATTTGCTTACAAAACTTGATTGGACAACAAAGATGAAGATCTCTATCTCTAAAAAATTGCATTCTCCTTTGATTGACATGAAATGTATGTCCATAACCTGACAACTCTCATTAGATTTGCATTGGACTTGTATGCCAATAACCACTGATTTCCATTATGTGTATACTATTTTCAAAAATTTGTTTGAGAAATTATAGGACAAGGATAAGAGAGCTCTATCCAATATTTTTATTTATTTATTTATTTATTTATTTATTTATTTATTTATTTATTTATTTATTTATTTATTTATTATTATTATTATTATTATTATTATTATTATTATTATTAAATTGATATACTATTCCACTCCTAAAGTTGACTATTAATTTTCTCCACATTGAATAATAGTGCCTCTTGATGCAATCTTAATTATTGATTAACTATCTTCGCATAAAAAATTTTTTTAACTTTTTCTCAAAAACCTTTTAAGCCTTCATTGACTTTGGCCCACTTCATGAACTGTCATTCACATGTCTGGTTGTCCATGGATATAGAAACATGGATTTTCCTAGAGATAGATGTATAGATTTTCTAATCTTGCTCAATCCTTTCATTCTGGAAGTTGATATAAATGCCTAATTTTGTTTGTACTATTCTTAATTTTATTTAGCCTTATTTGTTGCAAAAATGTTGACAGAATTTGATTTGAGGCATTTAATTAACATTAAGTCATGCATCAAAAGAATTGTAGTTGGATAGTAACTCTTAAAAAGAAAAATCAATAGTATTGTCCACAAATACAAACCTTAGATTTTCATAATTGCATTGCCTTCTCATGTTCTTAGAAAATTTAGGTGTTTTTTTCCATTGTCCTTGAATACTGAAGAACATAATCTATATATACTATTATAGACTAATAATGTTTTAATGCCAGCATTGTTTATGGTTCATGAAAATTATAAAACTCTTTTAGGAGTTCTTTTTATATACAATCTAGACATTTTTATTTTGAATTTTGATCCTTAATTATTGGGATGGACTAAAAGAACATAGAAAAGTTCTATTTATTTTATATTTTTCTTGTGGGTGGGAGAATGGTAAGTTACCACTACTTGTCGATAAAAATTTTAATTGAATTTATAATATAATAATATTTATTTTCTCCATTTCAACGGGACAAAGTAATTTTGTTAATCAGTTTGTCGCCTTGAACTTTTATTCTCTATATCATGATAAAACTACGGGTAACACAATAAAATAGAAGTCAATAAATCCAGACTCAAGCAAATATATACAGTTCACCAGAGGTCTAAGCAGCCTAAATTTTCTCCGTCCAATAGAACAGTTCTCACTACAAAAAAAACACCGATTAGCAACGACTTTTTCCGTTGCTAAACTTGAAGAATTCGTTGCTAAATTAAAAATAGCAACAGATTAGCCAAGGATAAATTCCCATGCTAAATATCACGATGCTAATAATTTAGCATCGGAACTATAATCTGATGCTAAATTAGCATCGGATATTTCGGTTGCTAAATTTTGTACCTATTTGGGTACCAAATTCATTGTAATTCGTTGCTAATCCATTGGTAATACCGTTGCCAATTTTGTTGTCGCGACGTTGCTATTAATTTCGATACTAATTCCGTTGCTATAATGCATCAATTTATCATGAAATATCGTTGCTAATCCATGGCAACAACCGTTGCTATTTTAGTCCATGGTCAAATCCGTTGCTAATTGTAATTGAATTCTCAAAAAGTGTTGTTGTTAATTTGTTGCTAAAGCTGTTGCTATTTTATCTGAAGCTAATTTCGTTGCTATTATACATCAATTCATCATGACATATCGTTGCTAATCCGTGGCTATAACCGTTGCTATTCTAATCCGTTGCCAAATCTGTTGCTAATTGTTTTTGGATTCACAAAAAACGTTGTCGCTACTCCGTTGCTAAAGCCGTTGCTATTTGTTCCGATGCTAATTCCATTGGCATAATGCATCAATGTATCATGAAATATCGTTGCTAATCTGTGGCTATAACTTTTGCTATTTTAATTCGTTTCTAATTGTTATTGAATTCTCAAAAATATTATTGCTAATTCATTGTGAAATCTATTGTCATTTAATTCTGTTGCTAAATCGGTTGCTAATATTTTTTACTTACTGTTAGAAATCGTGGCCAATCCGTTGCTATATCTGTTACCAAATTGTAAGGATATGCAATGCAAATCCATTGCTAATTCATTGCTAAAATGTTGCTAATGTTCATATTTCGCTTTTTCATTGACATTAGTATCAATAAAGAAAAATATGTATATGATAATCAATATGTAATAAAGCTATTTAAGTTAAACATATTAAACATCACATAAATTCAAAAGTTATGTCTAATTAACAAAATAAAGTATTTATATTTGACAAGTTTTCTAATTAATATATTTATAACTAAAAGAAAGAACTATGGTGAACCAATATTAGTACCATCGCCATCACCATCATCTTGATGCGTACCTGAAGAAGGCTATGGTCTGGAAAGCTATGAAGTATGAGTGGATAGAGAGAGTAAGCTACCTGCCACTGCGGGAAGATGAGCACAAAGTAGATCCTCAAGTTGCTTTTGGAGTTGATTTTGCATCTGTCTCTGTTGTTGTTGAAAAACTTGTGGTAACTCCTCCTGCTGTTGCTGATGACGCATCTCCATCTCCTTCATACGCTACTCCATTTCCTAAATCCGGGAATCAATATTCTCAGTTTATTGTTCATGAAGGGGAGACGTTGCAGAGGAGCTAGTAGTGCTAGAGTGCCCAAAATAAATTGATGCCTGAGAACTGAGACCGTAAACTCGCTGCTTCTTCACACCACTTACTTCTTGCAAATATATTTGTGCAATGCCTACCGAGCAAGGCTCACTAGTTCCTTCTTGAGGTTGAGATTCCACTTGAACTCTAGATGAAATTGCCTCCTAAAATTAAAAAAATATATAGTAACCTTTAATGACATGTTGAAAGGTCAATAATAAGCACAATAATGATAATTAGTTATGTTAATTACAAATGCGCTCTTTGATCTCTGGTCCACAAATTGCTTGTCCTTTTTCCTAGTATGCGTTGCCTCTAAAAGCTCATGTGGAAGTACTGGTCAATGTAGTTGAGCCTCCTAAAATAGAGATCGTGTTATAATATATTTAATGGCATAACAAATGAGTTTGCAAGATTTAATAACAATATATGAATATGAAAATGTATAGACCAAGCATTTTGAAATAAATCTGTGTGGAATGGAGCCTCCAATATCTAATAAGGGACCAGCTCCGACACTGCCGGTCTCACCTAGGCGATTCTTAGAACATTGTTCAGCCTTGGCTTTGAACTCAGGAGTCTCCCAATGCGGCCTCCAACTCTCCTAAATGGTATAAGGTAAATATTTAGGCCTTTTCTTTCACCATTTGCTAAGCATGTTACTGTACCTTTCACCAGCTTTCTTATTCCACTTCCTCTTTATAGAAGCATATATTGTCTCATCCCACACATAATATTTCTAACAAAATAAATAATATTTTTTAAAAAAATAAAAACAATAATAAAGATTCAACCAAAAACAAGTAAACTCTATTGCTAATCTAGAAAATATCATTTTTTCAATTTCGCAACATTCATAGATCAACTATATTGAACCATCATTTCCATAAGACAGCAAGATCAAGTTAGATATTATTGTAAGTTATTTTAACTTAAACTCTTGCCAGTAGAAGTTCTTAGTCTCTGTTGTCACCGATTTCCATTCATATCCTAATGGATCCCATCTATCCTTGAAAATCTCTATAAGAGAAATAATGAATGTAAAAACCATGGATTCGAAAATTTGATTTGGAATTAAATAATGCAAATATAAATGATATGCCATTTAACAAATTCTTACTCATCTCAAATGATTTGAAGGATGTTTCGGTTGCCTGTAACTGTAGCAGAGGCAATTGAGGATCCAATATCACCTGTTGGACTGGGGGGGATAGATGATGTGGATTGTGAGCGTCCACCTTCAATGTTATTAGATGGGTTTGAGTAAGGTAATATTAACGATGGTGGCGGAGGCGGAGGCGAAGGATTAGAGACCATGTTAACATTAGTCGTGCCCCTTGTACGTACCTCAGCCCCAACTCCAACTAAAC
>CANUEP010000945.1:0-29081 GCA_947857235.1 Jatropha podagrica
ATTTTCTTCAATTTCTTACCTCTAAACTACCACTAAACTACCAAATTAAACCAAATTTTAGTGATTAAACCTTAAGAATTAAGCAAGAGAAGTAAGAATTTGGAGTCCTAAGCTAAAGAATTTGGAGTTCCCATCAAAGTAAGTAAATTGTGATTTTGGAGTTTTGTGAATAAATAAGTAGAATTCATGGTTAAGACATGTAATTGATGCATTAAATCATGCTCCATCTATTTCTTTTGTTAATTTTTTATTCTTATGTTAATTTTTCTACTTTGAAGAAGTTGGAGAACCCTCTTCAAAAGGGAAGGAAAAAGCCAAGGATTAAGGCTTTCCAAGCTTTTTTAAGCTTGTTTAAGAGGTTAGTGCATTAATACTTTCCTTCTCCTTTCATTTCTTAAGTTTTCAATTTTTAGGTTTAAATGTGATTTTGAGAATTCACGTATTTAAAAGAAAAATTAGGGGTTCTATGTGAATTGTTTGGAATTGATGAATTTTAATGTTAGATGTGTTCTTAAGTGGGACTAGAAGTCAGTTTTCGACCCTTTTATAATTTCAATATATTTCTAACTTCTTCAAAAAAGTTGCAGCTCCATTTCTTAACTTTCCAAAACATCCTCTTATGTTTAATTCCAATACTTGTAGCTCAACTTATGATTTAAATTCCAAAACTGGTTTCGTTATCGCGTCGCACTTGTATATCCAAATTGATTGTCCATTTTGGCCACTAAAATGGCAAGATAATGTCTTATGTCCTTCATCAAAGTTGTAGCTCTACTTTTTAGCTTTCCAAAACATCCTCTTATGTCTAATTTGGATACTTGTAGCTCAATTTATGATTTTATTACAAAATTGATTCTGTCATGGTAGCCCACTAGTATGTCTGAATTGTTTGCTTATCTTTGAACCCCCTAAAATGATAAGATTAGGTTTTGAGCCCTGCATGAAATTTGTATATTTTTGTCTTAGCGTTCTAAAGAATTAAATTTCACTCAATTTGGAGACCTACAACTCCAATTATTCCCTAGAAACCCAACAAAGGTCAAGGTTATTAAAGAGCTAGAAATTCTTGATTTGGTACATTTATCCACAAAACCCTCAAAATTTGACTAATTTATAAATACATCTTAATAAAAAGAACTATAGAAAATAATTAATGCAAATTAAGGATCTTGAATATGTGTTTTGTAAATAGAAAATTTGCTTTGCATAAGTATGCAAATTTGATAATTTTCCTAAGTTGTAAGTTTGTGAAATTTTGGTGCAAAATATGTTAAATTATGAATGTTTTATCATGAAATGGTTTATAAGAATTATGATGATATAAGATGGAATTATATGATTTTGGGCTCAAGTATGCATGGTTGAAATATGATAAGATGAGGTTTATTCCGGTACATGAGTATGCTCGACTAATAAGCCTTTCTATTATATGGAAGCTATGACCATATGTAGGCTTTGGATGTCTTATGAATAAGCGAACGTGCTTATTATTATGTGTGGCGCTTTCATAGGCCATTAGGGGCGCTTTTGCAGGCCTCATTTTTTATATGGGGTGGCGCTGTCACGTGCCTTGTTTCTGTTATTCTGATATTCTGCAATCGAATCTATTTATATTTCTCTCTATATATGTACGAGCCCTTAATTAAGAATAAACTCTATTCTGTTATAAAAGAAAATGAAAATATGTTTGTATCTATGGAATTTTTCTTACATTTGCTAAATTCAAAATTTAAATTTTAAGAATGAATTTCATATTGACTTTTGGAATATTTTAATTTGATTTGTACGTCTTGAATATTTATTTTATACTTGACTTAAGCATTATAAATTATATTTAAGGTTTGTTGGTTAGGTAACATTTTCTATTTTATCAACAATTTATTTACCACCACTGAGTGATATACTCAGGGTGTTGATTTTTATCGCACCCCGGTTAAGAGCAATTGGTGCTACCTGAAGACCAGAGCCGTATGATCGGAGAAGAAACTCTATTTTGGGGAAGGATATGTATTAAGATGTAAACTGTGGCATGTATAAAAATATTGTAAAGAGGGTTGAGGTTGTATATATGACGTTGGTAACTTAATGAGATTTGTACTTAATTGAGAAGTATTATCTTTATGTGGATTTTTAATGTATGGTTAATAGTAATCAAAATTTGAAATGAATGATAACATAATATGAAAGAAACTAAGTTGATTGATGTGAGTATATAGAAGTGTTGTGTGATCTATTGTATTGATTTGGAGTTCTTGGGTTTGGAGGAATAAATATTGGAAGTGCATCTATTTTCTTTGTGTGGCAAGTTGATTTTTAGGGGAAACTCTTGTGAAATTTTCGTAGGAATTTCCTTAAATATTGTTTTAAAAAAAATATTACTTGCCTCCTTATGAAAACTTAGCCACTTCTGATATATGATTTAGATTTATTAAGTAAGATAAGATGGTGCTTTGGCACCGAATGTAGCATTCGTCGTCTGGTCCTTTGGGATTGATCGATGGGTGTTACACTTTCACTCACACTTTGACCTTAGGCCAAAGCTACTAGTTCGGTGATTCATTATTAATCAAATCTGCCAATTGATTAATAATTCATCATTTAATAATTTTACATAAGACTATAATACGGATCCTCATACCCTACCTTGGCTTATATTGCGAGGAAGACTTGACCTCCTTAGTCGTCTACTTACCATAGAGTTCTAATTCGGCCGCATCACAAGCACGAGGGTATAATTACTTGAACTCAGACTTTTGTCAATTAAGCCCAGTTCGTCCAGCACTTTATCAACTGTTAAGCCTGGTGCGTCCAACACTATGCATTCTTTAAGCGCGGTCCGTAGCAGGTCCCCGATCGAACTGATCGGTTAGGACTTAAGGGAATATGTTGCATGATTTAGAACCCCTCGGTAACGAGGCTAGAGTTAGGCTTCCCTCTAAAATATATACCTTTATATATGCTTATTCTTAATGTACTATATTCTAGATATTGACATGGATTATGAGAATGTGTGCATCAATAAACTGACATTTGTGCAAAACAATGATTTTGATTTTCAATTTAAACCCAAATGGTTTATCCATATGCAAAGAAATCGAAAACCTAGACCCCGAACCTAATGATTTAAGGCTAGTGCATTTTATCCATTGTGGCACACTAAAAGAGTCCACGGGATTTTTACCTTATATTTTCCCTGAAAATAAGAATAAAATAAGGTGGCAACTCTCACACACCACACAGAGTCAAAGTGCTCTAAAGAGCCAACTAAACATCACTTATGTGCTAAACAGAGCCATAAAATTGATAAATTGTAATTAGATAAATTAATCAAAATAAACTAGCCACATACAAGGCTAAAACTAAAATGAACCAAGACGAACCGACCAGTGGAACCGTCTAGTCAGACATCGCCCAATGGGTCCTTCTCACGACGTATGGAGGGGGCTCACAACTAGTGATCATTTGGCTATTTTCATGCCTAATGTTTACTCCATCATTGTGCAGACCCATTTGTTGGTTCATGTACACCCTCCTACCAAGTTTGACCAATTGCAAAGGTGAAGGAATTGGATATGGATTAGGATGGTGAGTTTCATTTTTATTATGTTCTTGGCTTTGCGCTAGTGTGTTCTTCTATTTGCTTATTATCTAAGCTTCTTTATGGCAGTTGTAGCAGCATGGGAAGCGCATCCATAGAGTCTCTAATTTCGAGGCTCCAAACATGTCTATCGTCATCAACGAGCCAGAGCATGGCCCGCGCACCTCATCATTTTTTGTCTTTGAGACTGTACAACGCATGCTGGAGCATATGAGTCCTTATCAAATGACTCCATCGGGCTGCACCCATGTGAGACTTTATGCTCCTTATAACTTCTTTTTCTTTTTATTACTTCACTTTCTCAATGGCTAGCTTTGTTTTATTCTATGGGTATCCATTGCTGACTACAATGAGATGTGCCAATTGTAAGAAGTTGCACGGCTTAAGCTAGCTATGGCGAGGCTCTCGGACAAGCATATATCTATAAGTATTAAAGAAAAAAAAATAGAGAAAAATAAAATGCAATGCACATGTAATGTATACATGATATGTAGTACTAATGTGATTAAATGTATGTAGAGAGCTAGCATGGTGCCTCCAACGGATTAGGGTCGAGAGTTCCAGCAAGACAGCAGAGCTAGTCACAGAGTTGGATGGAAACCGATGATGGTCAAAGAAACCGAAGAGTCCAAGAGCAATAATTTTGAGGAGATGTCTAGTATGCATTTTGAGACAACTGTCCTTCTTAATTGTTCCTCTTTTATCATCTTTTCATTCTTTACTGTTCCTCATTTATCATCTTTTCATTCTTCTTTTTATAGTATAGGCATGACTTGATTTAGGGAAAAGTACTTTTTGTAAAGAAATTCATATGTTTCTTTTTATTTATATCAAGGCAAGTGCCAAATTCTTCCCATGCTTCTAAGTTTACACTGTGTGTTCTTGCTTTATAAATGATGTTTGAACTACTTTTGATTTTGTGGATCAAAATATGACCAAGCGTGAAATGTTGAAGCTGCCTGCACTTAAGTGGCATAAGCCACTATTGTTGTGTTTGGCGCCACACGTAGTGGCATGCACCACTGCAGCTACTGTGGCAAATAGTTGTCAACTTCGTCCTTTAACTTTGTTATAAATGCCTATAAGGTACAAACTTGCTTTAAAAGCTCATTTCTCACCATCAGACATATCTCTACCTCGTAAACTACCCCAAAACACTCCATTTCTTCTCCATTTCCTCATGGATCAGTCTTTGGTGCTAATTTTTGAAGCATTGTTCCATAGTCTCGCTTGAAAGATTGGAATGCACTTTCTCGCTTTGAACTCAATGGGATAAATTACTACAAGAATATTTGGGTCCAACCTAAACTGTTGTAATGGTCGATTAACAATTATGATAATTCAGAAAATGTTTTTTGTCATAATGACTTTGAGATTTGCCCATTATTTGAGGAGTTTAGCATCAGTTCCAGTAGATACCCATGACTAAAGAGATTCATATGGTGCTCTAGCTTGACATTTATCATACTTTGATGATTCTGCTTGTGTTCAGTTTCTTGGATTATGAGCTCCCTTCTTAAAAATTTCGAGCTGATGTCGTGCCCCTATGATCTCTTGTAGACCGTGCATTATAGATGGACCAATCTAGTCCATACTGGGCTTCACTTGTCTACTTTTGCATCCTGAGCCAATATTTGTTACTTAGCGGCATTGACAGTTATGGTAGCCTTCGACTAGTGCCTATATTTGAGCAGATGATGGCTAGGCCATGTACGCCATTTCCACTTATCCTTACTAAGACACTAACTTAGCTAGGAGATGCGCTCGAGACTCTAACTCGATACGTAGTCCGATAGGAAGTCCAGTTCTACTATAGGTAAATTCATTTCTTTTTAATTTTTTTTCTTTTTTCTTTTTTCTTTCTCTTATTCATTTCTTCTTCTTCTTCTTCTTCTCTTTTTTCTCTTTCTTTGCTTTTTTTTGCACTATAACTTTTGCTTAAGTGACCCTTGTAGGTTTTCAAATTAATGAGCTTTTTCTTCCTTCTTCTTTTTTTATATGAATTTCCAATTTTGGTCTTATGAGAAATTTTAAGTGATGGACCTGCCATCAGACCATCTAATGTTTGATTATCGACCGAGAGCTTATGTCTGGTGCCACCGTCGCTTGACTGTTGATATAGTTAAAGACTTGACTATTATCTTTAAAGATCCTATCGTTGATGGTGTTAGATGGACTTTCCTTGGGTGGTACATAAAGCGAGTCATAGTTTCTTCTTATATGCTTTGCATGCCCTTGTGTGGACTGACTATGGTAGTAGCTTATCACACTAGCTGTGTGCCTGTGTAGCATGGTCGGTGCCAGGCTGTCCCTAATTATATGCAATTCGAGGGTGGACTTATTACTTAGCAGTTTCTATCTCACTTTATTTCCAATTGGCCCGGTCACACGACTGTCCCCATTTTTTATGTAGCTATTACTTCTTCTGTCTTTTACCACTCGTGGCTGCAAGCTTATTCTAAGGTCGATGCTGATTCTGAGTTTGCTAATTTACTGACTGCTAGATATCTGTTAGAATTTGACATATAGATGCACTTATCGTGCATTTTAATGATATGAACTAGATAATTATTAAGAGTGCAAATATATGAATGTATCCACTCATTATGAATGAAACATCCTTTGCTAAAAAATGTTTGAAATATTTCCTATCTTTCCATTTCAACAATGTAAATTTGCATCATTTTCACATCAACAAGAACTTAACATGACATGCTTTAAAGTAAATAAGAACACAAAAGTGAATTTTGTTAGTTGGGCTTTGCCATGAACATTTTATATTGTACATAAAATTTCTTTGGGCTATCCAAATTGACTGGCTGTATTAATTCATTTCCCTCCACATCTAATAGCTTCACTACACCTTTTAAGAATATTTTCTTAATCAAAATGAACCTTCTCAATTAGCCTTAAATTTTCCTCTCAGGTCATGAACATTTGGCTGCATCTGTTTTAGGATCGAACCTCCTACTTTGAGATGTTTCAGATGAACTCTTCTATTCAAGTGCTTAGCCATTCCCCTTTTATACAATTAATCCATGAATCAGGCATTGAGCCTCTTTCCATCCAAGAGCATTAAATCTTGATAATGACTTTTGGCCCATTAACATTTTGGAATCTTAGATTCTATCATTATGTGCAAGGACTGCACTTCTATTTCGGTTGGTAGTATGACTTACATTCCTTGAACTAAAAAATAAGGAGTTGCCCCATTCATGGATGTGGCAGTGGTCCTATAGCCCTGTAAAACAATACTATAACATGTTTACCCAATCTCGATGATTTTTGGCCATTTTTCTTAATATCCTCTTGGTTTTTTTATTTGCAACTTCCATTGCCCCATTCACTTATGGACGATATGGTAAAGATTTATGATGCTCAATCCCATATTTTGCTAATAGCGCTTTCATGTCTGCCTAGAACTGAACTCTATTATTTGTCACTACACTATGTGGGACCCTATATTTGTAGATAAGATTCTTCCCAATGAATTTGGTCATTTGCTTGGTGCCGATATTCTTAAAAGATTCTACCTCGACCCATCTTTAGAAATATTCCACTACCACCACTATGAATTCATGTCCATTAGAAGGAGGTGGTGAAATTTTGCCAATGATATATATTCCCCAAGCTACAAATGGACATGGCAAAATAGAAGGATGAAGTTCTAAAGGTGGAATGAGACTCAGGTCTCCGTGAATTTGGCATTCGAATCACCTTTTCATAAAATAAATACAATCCTTTCTATTGTCAACCAAAAGAATCCTCATTTGAGAATCTTCTTTGCTAATGTTTTTTTACTCATGCGGTTACTACAAACCTCTGTATGGACTTGTTCCATAATTTCTTCAGCTTCTTTTCTTGATACGCATAGTACCCCATCTGACATTCTCTTATACAACTAACCATCCAATACTGCAATTTGTAATGCAAATTATTGTATAGCTCTTTTGTCATCTCTGATAGCTGACTCGAGATAAATTATCTTGGTCATCTACTGCAGAACATCCTCAACCCATAGTTGGTCCTCTTCCTTTATATCCATGATTATTTCTCTTTCATAATGTGGGATGCTACCCAAAGACATTATAAATGACTTCTTAGGCATAGTTGATACTGATTCCCAAGTTGATACTAAATTTGCTAAACATTTCGAACTCAATTGTTCTCTATGCCAGTGTGTGTGAAGGTTACTCACGTGAAGTTCTGAATAATAGTATGGAAGTAGTTAATATAAGGCTTTAGCCTGTCTTCTTTTGACTTCCCAATTTCTATTAGCATGCTTAATTACCAACTTTGAGTCGCCGATAACTTTGACTTCTTTAGCTATGATGGCAGTCAGAGCTTCTAACCCAAAAAAATAAGCTTCATATTCGACCATGTTATTCAAAATTGCAAATGCAACGTCGTCAGTATCAAGGTAACTTCACCATGTGGAGATTCCAACAAGATGCCTACTCTTTCTCCTTTACTATAGGCTGACCCATCGAAATAAAGCTTCCATCCATTCTTTTCTACTAGGTTCGAAGGTTCATCAGGAAAGTCTATCTCCCACTATTCATTATCTTTAACTAGATGTGCTATTAGAAAATTTATAATCACTTGCCCTTTGATGGTCTTCTTTGTATCATATTCAATGTTGAACTCTAATAATAGGATTAACAATCTTACTAGTTTCCCCACCAGTGCTGGTGTTCCATATAGATTTTGACAGGATCCATTCTTGAAACTGTTATGACCTTGTAAGACTAAAAGTAGTAATGAAGTTTTTTGGTTGCCCAAACCATTGCTAAATAGGTTATTTCGATCAGGTTATACTTTTGTTCATTTGAAAGAAGCTTCTTACTCAAGTAATACACTACCTTCTCAACACCCACTTCATCAGCTTAGGCTAACATGGCTCCATTTTCAGCATCCTCCACTATCAAGTACAAAATTAATGGATTTCCTAGTTTTGGTGGGCATAAAACTAGGAGACTTGATTAATAATCCTTGATCTTATCAAAAGCTATATGGCAATGACCATTCCACTTACAGATTGATATTTCTTAATCGCTTGAAAATCAGATCACATACAGTAGACAACTTTGATATGAATTTGCTAATGTACTGAATTTTTCCCAGAAAACTTCTCACTTGCTTCTGTATCTTAGGTAGCTCTAACTTTTGGATTGCCTTAATTTTTTTTTATATCAATCTCTATTTCTTTTGGACCAACTATGAATCCTAGCACTTTTCTTGAAGTTACCCTGAATGTGCACTCCTTCGGGTTCAACCATAGCTTGTATTTAATAACTCTATCCATTAATCTCTCTAGAGCTACTAGATGTTCTTTCGGTGTCTCAATCATGACAATGACATCATCAATGTAAACCTCTAGCTCCTTTTGGATCGTGTCATAAAACAATGTAGTTGTCATCCTTTGATAAATAGCTCTAGAATTCTTCAGGCCAAACGACATCACCCAGTGGCAAAAAGCTTCGAACTTTATAACAAAAGTTGTCTCGGCTTTATCTAACAATGCCATAAGAATCTAATTGTAAACTTTGAACCCATCGATAATGGAGTAGCATCCCATCATTGGCATGCTGTCTATTGGGATATGAATATGAGGAAGAGGGAAATCATCTTTTGGTGATCCTTTGTTCACGTCTTTTTAGTCCATAGACATTCTGACCTGCTATCTTTACTTAAGAATTAGGACTATGTTTGCTAACCACTTCAGATAGTGAACCACTTCTAAGAATTTTGCGTCAATCTGCTTGGTCATTTCCTCTTTGCTTTTCTCGATCCATTTTGGTCTTACTCTTCACCTCTTTTATTTCACAAGTTTGGCCCTTGGATACAATAAAATTGTGTGCTCGACTATAGATCTATCAATCCTAGGCATGTCTTCATAACTCTATGTGAAGGCCTCTCTCTTGTCCATGAATAGACTTTAAAATTTTATATTTAATTTTAGAGTTAGGTTTGGCTTAATTAACGAATTTTATGGGTAATCTTTTGTGCCAATATTAAATTCGAGCATGCATGATGAGTTAATATCAAATTTGCACATGAGCTTATCTACTTCATGAATGGAATTCTCAGAAAAGACATCTAACAAGTAAGGAAAATTGAAATTTATTTCATTAAGAAGCAAGAACAATTCATTACATTTAGTTTCATCATCAACAAAATTAAAACATCAAAAGGGACTCAGCTTCCTCGAACCTTTCCTCAACGCAATTGCTGATCACTTTGAGTCAGCAGGCTCTTCAATCTTTTCAACAACACTTGCCTTCTTGTTCTCCTCTCCTCCTTTTTTAGTAGCTTGCTCCTCTTCCTATTCATCCTTGGCCACCTTTTGAAGGTTAGTGTATGTCTTCCCGTTGTGCTCAAAAGGCACTATTGGTAGACATGGAGAGGATTGCTCACTCAAACAGATGAAAAGTCCATCCATGTCTAACCAGTCAAGTGTTTTCTTTGTCTTCTCCCATAGTTAAACCCTAAGCCTGGGCGGTGTCGCTGAGTGTTGATCTTTGGCATTTCGATGATGCTAGTTGGTCTTTACCCAATCCTTTCCCTTCTTCAAAATTCATCTTGTTCATAATATTGTAGACAGTGGGCCCCATATCAATACTCAAAATTGCTATTTGGAAACTATTCCGTAGGAGAATGATCTGTTTGTTAATATTCAAAGCGGCTAAAATTTTCTCATTAACTGTTAGGATGGTAATCACTTCACCATTGAATTGGGACTTGATCTTCTAGTGTAGCGTAGAAGGAACACCTCCCAATGAGTGATAACATGGGTGCCCTAGTAGCAAGGCAAAAGTTAGGAATGTTGATGACTATGAATTCTGTTTCCTTTTCTATTAGCCCCACTTTAACAATAGTCTTGAATATGCCTTGCACTTGTCTCTTGGAGTCATCATACGCATGGCACAACATCTGAAGGTTCTAAATATGATACACTCAGGTTGAACATGGATAGAAGCTTTAAAGGACACACATTAAGGGCAGAACCATTGTTGATCATGACGTTGCCCGTGATCCTCTCTCTGACTTCGGCCTTAATGGACAAGGCTTTAGTGTGATTCCTACCCTCAGGAAGGAGCTCATCATCAAAGAATGTTATTGTAAGGGTATTCAGTCGAACCAACACTATAAAGTCAACTATGGAGAGGAATGATGACACTAGAATCTTAACCATAGCCTTGACCAAACCCTTACAGTGCTTCTTAGTTGAGACGAGTGAATCCGACATGCTTACATTAGCATGGGTTCTTTTCAATTGCTTGATTAGTGCATTGCCTTTTGCATCATTTTTAGGTTTCACTAACGGGCTTTCTTTCTCATTTTCATCTCTTGCCTTACTCATGTTGGGCTGATAAACTTGACCACTACAGGTCATGTGGTTCACTTTCTTAGCTTCTTCTTCTTCCCTGCTACTCCAAGTACCAAGAGTAATGGGATTCACCAATAGATCATCTTTGCATACACCCACTCATTATTATGGTCTAACCATTCTTGATCATGGTTATCCCATACGTTTAGGACCATAATAAAAATTTGCTCTAACAACTGTTCTCTTGCTCTTTCCTCCTCTCCTTCCTCAAATTTGGTCGTCACCTCCTAAGGAATCTTGCTAGACTCAACCATGTATAAATTCTTATGAGGTGGCACATTATGAAAGTTCGTCAATGGATTAGTTTGTGTGCTTGGCCTGGACTTCTCAAGATCCATCACCTTGCTTGTCATCTATTAAATTTTGGATTTTCATGCCTCAGTTGCAAACACTGATCGGTAGTATGACCGTTATCTTGGTGAAAGGTGTAAGAGGTGGTCTAGATGCTAGCTAGTGTAATAATTCTGCCGATTTAACTTTCTGAAAGACCTTTGACAGGGGAGTACCAAAGTTAGAAAACCACCTAGGCTGCATATTTGGAGCCCTTAGATCTAAAGTAGTCGTAGTGGCAGTTTTGCTTGAACTAGGAGTCTTTTTAAAAGAGCTAGATCCTTAGAAACTGAATGTTGAAAGTCCCAGATCGATGCCCATATTTCTTATTCTCTCACAGCTTATCTTATCTTCAATAACAGTATTGGCCTCATACACTTGCAAGAACTCAGTCAATGGCATATAATACATCTACTCTTTATTGGATGGCAAGGTGCCCTTGATAAAAATCTTAATTTGTTCCTTAGTGTCGAGTCAATTTCTCATCTACGTGACCTTGGCTCTCCATATAGCCATGTAATCTATGAAAGTTTCATCACTCGTTTGCACTGTAGCTTCTAAATATCTCAGATTGACACTCATCTAAAGATTGTTAGCATACTCCTTCAAGAATACTGTAGTGACCTCATTCAAATTTTTTCTCTCTTTCTTTTCAAAATTATAGTACCAAGTTTAAGCTAACTTGGTCAAAGACATAGAGAACATCTTTAAGATTTTATTCGACAGTAGACTCACCAACTCCATAACAGCTTTGTATTACATTACGTACACTTTTGGATCATCTGTGACATCATACTTTGAGACCATGAGCAACTTGTAGGTCAAGGGGGCGGTGTTCTTCAACTCAAGTATCTGATCCTCATCATCATCTATACTAACATACTAATCCATTTCTTTTGACTTCATAAAGAAATGGAGCTTCTCTAACTTCTTGTCCAACTTTTTAAATTTTTCAGCAATAATCGGCTCGGCCTAAGCCTTTTTGGTGGTCATCTTTTTTGGCATAGAGTTCCTTATATTGCCATTTGTCATCTACTTGCTCTTTCTTTTCAGACTCTCCCTTATTTTCGTCGTCCTAAACTACAATATACTTTTTTCCTTTTTTGATTCGAAGAAGTTTTTCCAAATTGGCAGCGACTATCTTTTCCACCATTTTCTCAATTTCTAAAATAGAAATACAACTGTCACCCATATTGTCAGTGGATGAAGATGCAAAAACAGTAATGGGAATTGAAAATCCAACTTGAACTGGAGAATTCTCTAACTCAAAATAGGAGCCCAAAGAATTAGTAGAAGCTGATTCAAAAAGATCGAAAGGGTTTGAAGGTCTTCAACTGTGACCAATTGGCTATCCGTCCTCAATCAATTCACTGCTTGTAGTGCTTTCTCTCTTCTCGAAACTATTTTGACAGTACAAAATAAGGGTTAGACAACAAGGCATGATGCATGAATGCATGAATATAAACATGACATACAAAATGTGATCACACAATAAAACACCGTGAAATGCAACTAATGTTATCTATCATAACTCGATCGCAGTTGCCTAAAATAGAGACTGCAAAAAAGCTTTTAAGAACTAAAAGAGTCAAAACGTGCCTTATTTTGAAGCTAAATATTGGAAATTTTTTCTTTTTGTATCCCTTTCTTTTGCCTCAAACAAAGATGCTTGAGCAGGTTCCTTTTATTTATATACATATGAAATTTTTCTTTCTTTCTTTTCCTTCTTTTTTGTGTGTTCAAAACATTTGGCTCAAAATATACTAGCTTTAATTGCTTTCAAAAGTAGACTTTTTATAATAGTAGTTCTTTTGGTCCTAACTATGTATTTATAATATTTGAAAATCAAAACCTAAGAAGCTTGATATGGTTTAGCATCCTCTAAGGTGAATTGCCCAATTTCCACAAGGCGATTGGTGGTATTGCACATGAGTCTGAAACGTGCCTCCACACCTTAGAAGAGAGTCATAGCCTTGAGTTGAGCTTGCTTAATTTCGATCAAAGGTTGACAAGCCTCCACTAAGGGGTCTTCATTTGTCGGTGTTGGGACTGGAGGAATGTCCCTTTTAGGCACTTGAGTTTCAGCGTTACAGTCAACATTTGCAAGAGCTCTCTTGGCTTACTTTGCTTCAAGCACCTCTCTTAAGTCTTTCGCTCTTCGATGCTTCGAACGACAAGGATGAGACATGATAAAATACTCCTATATGGATTAAAAATAAAACAAGTTAAGTGATGCATGAGAAAAAACACAACACAACATAGATATATACAAGTGAAGGGAATGGGAGTTGGAAAATGCATGACCTCCACCCTTATATCTCCTACACATTATTCAAAGTCGAAAGTCTTTCTAAAATCCTAGGACATATTGGTTGGGCCCATAAACCATCATGGGATTTTGGATCAATGTCTCTCACATTTATTAGATGAACGACATATAATTATTTATTAATGTAACCCTAAAGGAAGAAACTAGAGTCATTTACATGAGCTTTGGTCTCATTAAATAAGTCTTGGATTCCATAAGTGAAAATTTGGCTATTTCCTCCCATTTAGCTTTGGGTCTATGCCAATGGTGATAATGGATTGTGCCAATTCTTTTGATATACTAAAAGGTAGTACGCTTATAAGTTGTGTATATCAATGGTAGATCCCAATAGTCAAATAAAGTGAAAGGACCACATCCTCCAATATCACCCTTAGGGTTTAGGGTAGAAAAGAGATTAAAAAGAAAGTAATGCATGAATGACAATTTATATATACAAAAAAAGTAAACTCAATTTCGAGCTAATAATATTATTAACAATTGTGAATAAGTCGACAATATTGAGTCAACTCCTTACTTGAACCCAAAATCGAAAACTAGAGATTCTAGGTTAAATCCCCAATGGAGTCACCAAATTGAGGATGCTATTATTTTTGCCAAGGAAAAATGATAAAACAAGCTTAGTTCATTTTATTTATTAAATTAGTTTTCTCTTATTAGACCCATTCATTAGTCTTCGAAAAATGCCTCCTACTTTGGTAAGAGTTTATTTTGAAAATGCCACCTTCTTTAGGGAAAATTCTTGAATTAATCGATTTTTTGGAATCAACTAACTCAGTTTTAAATTAGAGACTAGGTAAGGAAGTTAGGTATAGTATAAAGAAGTTGTTAAGCACCTGAACCGCCTGGATAAATTGGCCTCCTCGTCATCCATCAATTCATAATACTTAATAGTATAATTAACTCTAATTGACGTGTAAAACGCATTTTAATGCAATTTTAGAAAATATGTCAAACAAGCACATTATCACAAAATAAACATCCAAAAAAGGGGGAAGGAGAAAAAAATTACAACCTCTTCCTAAAATACACTCTATTCATTTATCCCATTAAAATTTCCCAACACTTTAATTATTACCAACAAATTATTGGAGCCCATTATGGACCCATATATAAAGATTAACATAACAAAAGCAACAAATAACTATCCATGAATAATAAGCACATAACATAATAACCATTCGCAAAATCGCAAATCAATACATTCATTCAATTAATGATAATATGGTGCATGTTTATGTTCATATATTATAGTTTAGTGGGTTAGCCCAGTAATAATCATAAATCAATGGATAAAAGTTCATAAATTTAAAGGAAGGAATATTAAAATTGCATTGAAGTAAAGAGCAAAAGTTTAAAGCAATAAAGGTTTAAACAAGATTTGGGTTCAAAGCCTTGATGTTCATCATAATTAATGAATAAATTCACTTGTCACTACCTATTTCTTTTTAGATTATGTTTATTCAATCCATTATAGATCTAAATCATGATTTAGAATAATAAAGTCTAGTGCTTGACCGCTTGGATACCGATCAGTGGCCATTTCATTGATTTTTAACATTTCAGACCTTTGAAAGGAAGGTCCATGCGCCACAAGAGAAGCAACGTGCACCACACGTAGTGGCGCCCATACCTTGGCTTGATAAAAAGATACTGAACATGATTCTAATGGGAGAAGTGGTGTGCACTACATGTAGAGGCGTTTGCTCCACTCCATTCCTAGTGGCCTTTCGGTTGTTCACTGATTTCTTTCCTAACCAATGAAGACAATATGTTTTCATACCATAAAAGAAAAAGATGAATAATAAGTTTTAGGGCCCTCAAGGATTACCTTTTCTTGAAAGATTCTAAGGATTTTGTGGAAATGAATAAGAAAAACACCTAAAAGCTTTATTCTCAAACCAAAAATCCAAGTTTGAGATTTAATGTGAGTATTTAGGGGGTTTTATCAATAATCAAGGGGAGGATTTTATCAAAAATGATTGAATAGAATTAAGAAACAAAGGAGAAAACACAAGTTTTTCTTTGATTAAGGTTTAGTTTTCAAAATGCAATAGTTTCCTTCAGTTAATCAAAAAGTCCTCCTTTGCATAAATCCTAATGTCCTATTTATAGGCAAATGGGAGAATGTTTCCCTAATTTTAGGGCTTAGGTGGCTAATGGCACTAGTAAGCCCAAAAATCAGGTTGAGCCCATTTTACAATTCAAACTGAGTGACACTCAAAATGAGACAATGCACTAAAAAGCATGTTGGGCAGAGCCAAAGCGCTTCCCAGGCCAGGTTTCGCTGCGAAAGGCCTGAAAACTCAAAAAAGTGAAAAAATATTAAATAACTCAATTATCTTAATTATGGTCCATTGGTCCGAGAATTAGAGCGATTAGAAGTCCCGATTCATTTTTATGTAAAAAAAGCCATTTAGGGGCAAAAATTGAGCGTCTATATGGTGATTCTTGATTAATTAGGAAACTACAATTTCTAAGAATTAATAGAAATGGAGGTAATGATTATCAAGCCATGGAATTGTATATTTTGTGATTATATAAGTTAAGTACGAATTTGTAAGAATAACGGTTTGAGATGAACCTACTATACTTGGATGGAACGAATTTTGATATCAAATGATTAAAGGTATATAAGTAATCATGATAAGACAAAAGGATTGGTGATATATTGAAAAGTTGTTTACAAGACATGAAAGGTTTATGAAATTTTATGAAATCACTATAATCTTGGGAGTATGATTGACTTAGTGAATTTTGCTGGGTGTTATTTATCAAGTCTTCTTAAATAAATGAGCAAGTGAGTGTAGTATACATATGTAGCATTTGTATGAATTACATTAATGCATCTTGTTGCATTCGTGTGTATGGACTTCACTCTTGCATTTAAGTGGGTGTTACCACTTGAATATAAGTGTTATGGTGTGTGTGTGTGTGTGTGTGAATGCATGTTCTATTTGATTAGGTTATGTGGTTTTGTTTATTGAACCTTAAAGCATAAGTCTATAAATGCATGTTCCATGTGATTAGGTTATGTGGGTTTGTTTATTGAACCTTAAAGCATAACCTTTTGTTTTTGTACATGGTCTTTGGATAGTATGCTAGTGGGTATAGGAGGTGTTATTAAGTGATTCTTGTAAGGTTTTAAGGAAGATTCCAACACTCTATATAGCTTGTATGAATGATGAGCTTATATTATATATAGTCTTTGAATTTGGAAGTCTTTAGTATGGGTTGTATGATTATTTCTTATATATGGATAACTCGTTATTGGAAACCTCTACATAGATCATAAGGATATTAGGTAGTAATCTATGCGAGGAGAATTAAATGGAGACAAAAAGTAATTATGAGACTTTTAGTACTTGATTCAATTCAATTTCGATGAAGAAATTTTCTTAAGAAGGGTAAAGCTGTAATGCTCTCATTTTTCTGTGTCAAGAATGGTGATTTACTATTTGTGAATAATACCACTCGATCAGAAATTGATATTTTTTTATCCAAAAAGTTATTATTCATAACTAATATTTTTGATAATTAATTTGGAGCATGCATATATTATTTTGATGTATAAGAAAGTAGGTTATGAATTTATATGGAGAAATTAAGTAAATAATGAATAATATTTAGAAATTAGAAAATTGGAGAATTAAAATTATTGAATCAATTTAATTAGTTTTACAGAGAAAAATGGAAATTATGGAAGTTATAGTAGGATTTAATTATGGGCATGAAATCTTGGAATAGTGAATTAATCCTAAGTATTAAATCAACAACTTTATAGGTAAGTTGTTGCTAGTTAAAAAAATGCCCCTTGGATTTTTTTATAATATTTCTTTCCCTTCTTTCTTTTCTTTTCTTATCTCATTTTCTTTTCTCCCTCTCTCTTTTCTTTAAGTTTTCGAATGCGTCTCCCGCCTCCTCCTTTCAATTCTTCTTCATTCCCACAAAGAGAACACTTATATTAAACCAAGTTAAATGAATTCTAACTACTACTCTTGAAGATTTGCACTTGTTCTTTGAAGATTTAAGCCTAAATTTTTCAAGAAACTCTAAGATTTTGCTAGAGTTTAAGTAGAAAGTTTGATTTTGGGTTTAATTTCTAGAATTTAAGAGGGGTTTTATTTCCTCTCATTGTTATAGCAGTTCTCTATGTTCCTTGGTTTGGATTTTTAATTTTATTAGGTGGTTTTCTTTGGTTAGATTATGCTGAGCTTTCTAACATTGGTATTTTGAAATCGAAGGTTTGATTATTTATTTTGCAGCTCTCTAGGTTGCTAATTAAGGTTAGTGTTTACCAATTTCATCTCTCCTTTCTCTTTTTTGAATGGAAAGTTGAAGACATGACAGGTAGTGATCCAACCATGGCTTCACACAAGATTTCGATGTATGAGCACAAAAAGCTAGTTAAACAGAAGCCAAGGACACTAAAACCTAAGTGGTCTTTGAAGATCAAAGAAGAAGTCATTAAGCTACTAGATAATGAGTTTATTGAGTCAATCTCATGCTCGTCATAGCTAGCCAATATAGTGCCGATACTAAGAAAGGATGGAAAGGTCCACATGTGTGTAGACTACAGGAATCTATATAAGGCCTGTTCTAAGGACAATTTCCTCTTACCTTATATTGACCTATTAGTTGACCTACTAATATTAAAGCAACTATGTTTGTTGCATAAAATGGTAGTCGAAAATGGAAAGGAAACAAACATAGACATTATAGTAATTGATAAACCTGGTCATCTTGGGAGACTTATTGGACATTCATGATAAACCACCATAACCATACGATCAGTAGCTCATATGGTTCACAGTAATGGAATTGGAATTCTTTCTTTGCTCGGTGCATTAGGTAATTCAGTCACTTTGACAAGATTTGATTATGATCAGTATGTACACTTTTAGGTTGTCAAACAACAAGCATTACCTCAGT
Organism: Jatropha podagrica; assembly: GCA_947857235.1. NCBI lineage: Eukaryota > Viridiplantae > Streptophyta > Magnoliopsida > Malpighiales > Euphorbiaceae > Jatropha > Jatropha podagrica. The sequence goes on from CANUEP010000945.1 coordinate 18,577, forward strand.
CATCATCCTTATCTCGGTCTAGCACTTCAATTGCTTGTCACCCCTTCTGTAGACTCATCTAATGGTTCACAAACTAAAGTTAAAGGCATTAGGGAAGTTCAATCTACTCCTTCACTAACCTTGACATCGATCTTGTTCACGTCTGAATGCCCTCATAATCTTCTTTCAATTTGTAAATTGATCAAACAACTTAACTTTGCATTATGTCCTTTATAGCTAAATCTATTTTTGTGCAAATCAACATACAGGAAAGATGATTAGAGTAGGATATGAGTCACAAGGACTGCACTACCTCTCCACTCGCAAAATCACTATTGTTTTTGCTTCCACTGCTTCCGTTAAACTTCTTCACAAAAGTTTCGGTCATCCCAGTCTAAACAACCTTCAATGTCCAGTTCCTAATTTATTTCCCTAACTATTTTAGAGTGTGAGATGTCAACTTGGAAAATAATCTTCTGTTTCTTTTCCAAAGCATATTAATAATAAAGCTTCATCTATGTTTTAAATTGTTCATTCAGATGTTTGAAGTCCTAGTCGTGTCAATGCCACTTTGGGATTTAATTACGTTATTATTTTTATTGATGATTATTCACATTGTACTTGGTTATTTGTAATAAAAATTGTTCAAAATTGTTTTCCATCTTTCAAAAACATTATGTTGAGATTCGAAATTAGTTTAGTATTTCCATTAAAACATTATGTAATGATAACACTTGAAAATAACTTTCCTCAATCATTTAATGAGTTTTTGTCTTCTCAAGGTACCCTTCATCAGTCCTTTTGTGTATATACACCTCAATAAAATGTATCTCATTGAAATAGCTTTACTTTATCAAATAACCCAAAAATTCAATTTCGAAGATTTCTCATTTAAAAATTTATATGTAAACCATAACCAATGAAATTTAGCAAAAATAATTTTATTATTGCCAAATTGGACATGTAAACTAGTTTGAATTATCTGAAAACCAGGTGAAAAACTCATAAATCAAGCAAAAATTAAACTAAATAGTTGAATTGGGTAAAACCAGTTCGAATTAAATCGAAATGACCTAGAAAGCCTTAGAAACCCTTTTTTTATTGCTTTTTCTTTCTGACTTCTCTTCATCTTTCTTTCTTCTTCCCTAGCGCCGCTCAACTCTTATCGGCCACCTAAGATTGGCTCGATTAGCCTTCATCACACCGCCACACTTCCTTTAAGCTCCTCTTTCTCATGTTCATTCTCAGCGAACTCAATAGCACCTGTGCCCCTATTTTGATCATCGCTCTCCATTATCTCAGCTACTAACCACCACCAATTGATGCCACTCTCTCTCTTGCTTGAGACTGCAGTGAGCACTATAGCTTAGGCGAGTATTGACTACTCTGTTTCAGTCGACACAATAACTCCATTCGCTCTCTCTCTCTCTCTCTCTCTCTCTCCCTATTCCGATGAGCCTAGCCATCGTTACATAAACACCAGCCAAATAATTTCCATCAGTGTTTTTGGTATTGATACTATTTTTGATTACTTCCCCATAAAATAAATTAATTTCTAGCATTTTACGGCTAGTCATTTTAATTTAATTTTTAGTATTGACCAATGTATTGTACAGTATTGATTCGATTGGAGAACCTTAATTAATTAAAGCCAATTTTAATTACTACCAAATAAATTTAATTGAGGAATTCTAATAATAATTGTTGACGGAGATTATAGCATGGATTTAAGGAGGATTGGATGGTGTAATTTGGTTTAAATCAAAAATTAAGATTAGAACATAAAAATAGGAAAGGAATATATATAATTAAGGAAACCATAATCTTGATTGAGGCTAATTCATAAATAAAAATAGAAATATATCATTTTATTGACTATTGAGGATTAAGGACCAAATGAGGAAGTAAATTAATTACATAGTGTTATATGATTTGTTTGGAGACCGAAAATAATTTTCGTAAAAAGAGAAATTTATTGATAGAAAGGTAGCAATTATTTCAGGATTAAGATTATATTATATGAACAAAGGTGATGGTGGTGAATTAGGTTATTTGTAAAGATATAATAAGTTGATAGAAGTTATTGATTTTAAGAGGCCGACCCAAAATAATATCCAAGGGTGTACAGAGATTAGAGTGAAGATTCATTTTAATTTATAAGCTATGAGTTGAATATAAGTTACTATTTATGACAGTTGGATTTTGAATTGATTGATTGCCCGATCAAAAGGATGTATGAGCAGTAATTGATAATCATATTAGATTTTTAATGTTGAAATAAGTGGAAAGTCCAATTTTGAGGGAAATATTGTGAGAATTTCAATAGAAATCAAATTTATTAACGCAGTTAGATATTTAAGTAAATATATATTAAATTTATTCCTTAAATTCTCATTCAAGGAAAATTCATTTGTCTAATGTCATTTTCTTTTATATATATGTCTTATCTAGATTGACCGAGTTCGTCTTCCGCTCCTGCCAATCAAAATCTAAATTAAATTTTATTTTTCAGCTATCACTGAGTAATAATAAATGGATACCATTATCTGCATAGATGCACCATTCACCTCATATTATCTAAATATAATTCAATACTTAACTCTTATCTTCACATATTAATATAATATTGGTGAAATATAATTATTATTATCATTATCTACCATATAAGTGTAATACTACAACTATGCAAATGTGATATAATCATATACCCATAACTACACTCATATGTTTTATTTTAATTATCGGTATGATCTATTATATTGAATGAACTACTTGGATTACTTGTGATGTGATAATAATGTGCCTTGTTTTAAGGTGGAATTGGGATGAAGTGAGTCACTATGAGATTGTGAGGACGGTCTAGAGCTGTGAGCTGAGTATAGGAGATTGGCACCACTGTGTGCATCTGATGATATATGATATGGATAATATGGTAACACATAGGGTGGGCTCCTATTGGTAATGAAAATAAAACAGAGAGAATGAAAAAATAATGAAATGACTAGTCAAGTGAGGATTAGACTAGTTGGCCATGTATGAGGAATCGACTTTGTAGTGCACACGTACGAGAGGACAAGCCATGTGCGAGGATGGCTTGTCGGGAGGGTTTTAGGAAACCACTAACTAATCTCCATTTGATGTGATTACTTGAAGGTGATGTCTTTGATTATGTTGATGTCATGACACACGCTTTATTAATTGTGTTCATTATATAAATTTGGAAAGCGTTTTGTGGGACTGTTTGGTTATACATTATCTACTATTATTCACTGAGTTTGTGAAACTCACCCCTTTTCTTTAAATTTTTTCCAAGAGGTAAACATTTTGCCAATCCAAATCAGCTCTGCATCCTTCTTCGTAGAGAAGTAATAGTAATTTTCAGTTTTCAATTATGTTAAAATATACAATATTAAGTGTATGAACAATCTGCATCAATTCATTTGGCTCCCAAGTTAGGATTTTTTATTTACATTTTATTATGTAAAAATTAATATTGTGCTCGTCAGTAAACCTATGGATTATTTTCCAATTCCCTTTTTAAAGGTTATGAGCAAACCAGTTTGCCCATATTTTCAATGAAATCAATATATATATATATATATAGGCCTCAGCTATAAATTATTTAAGATTTTGAAGTTGAGCTAGAGATATAATTTGACAGAATAATTAAATAACATCAAAATATGGGCTTATTGTTCCTAGAGTGAGCCCTTAAAAGAAATAGGTTTTCGTAAATTGGGCTTACTACAAGCCTCAAGAGCCTTAAGCTTACCTAGGTCCTAATACTCGTCTAGCCCACGATTTGGGATAGTGATAAAGTTGGTATCAAAGCATAAGATCATTGTTCTAGAGGTAACTACAGAGTTATTCCTGTCACTACCTGATGTATTTTCCTTGCCTCTTAAATTTGGCATCGCCATATTTAAATTGATATCATAAAAACTATATTGGGAGATAGAATTTTATATTGTGTAGGATATGACTGGTTATGTTTTTGTTTATTTATATTTATGCTTCAATTTCAATCTGATGAATACTAGGAGAGAATCTGATAATGTGGAGCAAGATGCTCTAGATCAGGCTTCCTCTAGGCATCTGGCCCCAATTAGACACCATAAGGTAGAACTATTAGAAAAGTACCTCTAGGCATCCAGCCTCAATTAGACGCCATAAGGTAGAACTATTAGAAAAGTAGTTAATCAGGAGGATAGGGTGCAAGAAAAGCATAAGGATGAAGATGTGAATGTAAATCCCCCAGATGTAAACACCCTAGTAATTAGACTCCAATAGGCTATAACTGTTATGAATAACATGTTGATACAATAACAACAATACATACACCTTAGGCACCATAGCAGCAACAAATAGCTCCCCCTACAGCTGATCCAATAGTGCCAACTCATCAGCAAGTTCCATCTACACCTCCACCTCCCCCCACTACCACTAGTTGGTCTAAGACCAGCTGATGATAACCTTTATGACAGATTTTTTAGATATAAGCCACAAAAGTTTTTAGGGATTAAGGATGCTCACTCGTTTTTTGCTAGAATTAGAGAGTTTTGTGTTGTTCTACATTGTAGTGATGAGAGGTCTATTGTATTTGCAGGCCGTAAGATGGAAGGTATAAGCTAAAATTTGGTTTAGGAATTATGCTCAGCCTTCCTTTAATGGAATGACTTGGGAATATTTTTTGCACTCTTTATGAACCGATTTGTATCTGAGGGCACCAAAAGCAAAATGAGGGAATTTGAGACTTAGTTTAGGGAAATATGTTAGTTGATGAATATGCCACTAAGTTTATAAAATTGAGCATATTTGCTCCACGGTCTATTCTAGATGAAAGTACTAAGATATATAGGTTTATTAATGGAATGAATTCTGCCTATACAACCTTGTTTCAGTAGAGATCAGGATTTAGTTTTGTAATTGATTCTACCAAACAAATATAGACTAAGTATATTTCTAATGGAGTGATCTTAAGTAAAAGAGGTACTAGTACTATAGTACCATCTAAGAGTTTTAGTATATCAAGAGTGATAGGATCTTTTGTTATAGGTACACAATTTTGAGGTTCTCGATTTCAAAGTAGGGGTAACTTTAGCAAAAAGAGAGATAAGTAGAAATTTGAGCAGAAAAGAGGCATTTTTACCGGTAGCTCAAGTAATGGATATTGATCTAGCTTTAATAGTAAATTCAGGGCAGTAGCTTGTCATAGATGTGGAATGTAACACTAACCGCCCAATCCTGGAGGATTAGACGACGAATGTCACATTCAATGTAGAGCACCATCTTATCTTACTTAATAATATAATCATATATTAGAAGTGGCTAAGTTTTCATAAGGAGGCAAGTAATTAAAATTTAAAAATAAGAGTTTTAAGGAAATTCCTACGAAAAATTTACAAGAGTTTCTCCTAAAAATTAACTTGCTACACAAATATTTACTCCTCCAAACCCCAAACTCCAAATCAATAGTATAAGTCATGCAACACTTCTAAATAATCACATCAACCAACTTAGATTCTATCATAACATGACATCATCAATTCAAGAAGTAATTGCTAACGATCATTCACCTAAAATTCACATGAAGATAAGACATTTCAATTAATCTCAAAACTCATTAATTTACAATTCAATACTTACAACCTCAATCTTTTTACAATATTTCTATACATGCCATAATTTACATCTTAATACATGTCCTATCCAAAAATTAAGCTTCTTCTCCGATGCTACACCTCTGATCTTCAATTAGCACCCACCGCTCTTACTTGCGCATGATAAAAATCAACGCGCTGAATATATCATTCAGTGGTGCTAAATCACTTATTTACAAATAATAAAGATTGCCTAAGTAATAAATTTAAAATACTTAAATCAAGTATAAAATAAATATTCAAGACGTACAAATCAAATTAAAATATTTCGGAAGTCAGTGAGAGATTCGTTCTTAAAAATAAATTTTGAGTTTAGCAAATGTAAGAAAAATTCCATAAATTCCATAATTTAAAACCCTTAAATCGGATATAAAAATACTGAAAACGTATAAATTGAGTGAAAATACTCCGGAAGTCATAAGTAAATTCACGCTTAAAAATAAATTCATAATTCGACCAATATAAGGAAAACTCTGTAAATACAAATATGTTCCCATTTTTCTTTTACAACATAACAGAATTATTCTTAGTTAAGGCTCATAAGTATTCTGGAATAAATATAATCAGATTCAATTACGTAAATATTTGAACAGAATGTGACCTGTGGAAGCGCCACTAGAATGTGGCCTGTGGAAGCGCCACTAGAATGTGGCCTATGAAAGCACCACCAGATTATAAGCGCGTCTGCCTACCAAAATGTAAATGCATCCGCTTACCAGCATGTAAGTGCATCTGCTTACTCAGAATGGCATCCCAAGCCTAGCATATGATCATAGCTCATCACATAACAGAATTGCATTAAAGTTGAGCATGCTTAATAACCAGAATAACTTCATCTTAGTACATTTCAACCATACATACTTGAGCCAAAATGAGTCATTTCCTTTATAAATAGTCTTATTTCTTATACATAATTCCTTAACAAAACATTTCATAACTTAATACTTATTATTTCGAAATTTCTTAACTTACAACTTGTAAAAATCCAACAAAACCCAACTATGTTCCAAATAAAATTAATACTTCCATAATACACATATATACTTAGCTTAAAATACTTAAAACCAACATTTAGCAAAATGTTCCAAAGCCTAAACATTTTTACTTCAAAATAACTTAACTTACAACTTGGTAAATTTTTTATTTTCATACTTATGCATCAAAACTTATACTTACGAAGTATATATACTTAACATAACTTAAGATGCTTAAAAACCAAGTCGTTAAAACCTTTACTTATACTTATTTTATCATAGAACCCATTTTACACAATTTAATAGTTATTATTACAGAATTCCTTAACATACAACTTCATTAAAATGCCAATGTCTTACTTATGAAATTCTAAGTGTACTTATTCAAAACATATACTTAATATAGCATAAAAGTACTTAAACCAAGCTTAAAAGCAAATGAAAATCAAGCCCTACCACCTTATGGTGGTTCGGCCTCTATATGAATACAAAGGAGGGGGAGTTCCCCTCTTTTAAATAAATCCAAAATCAAGTTGAAAATATTTATAAAAGCCATTAAAAGTCTTAACCCAAAATCTTTTAACATAAAACTCATTTCTACTCAAATCATACTTTCTTCAAGTCTTTTAAAATCCATAATCATTAAAAGTGTAAGAAACATTTAAACTATCGTTTAATTACTTATCAACTAACAGATTAAAGTCAAAACCATGGAAATAAAATGAACAAATCAATAGGCCCTTCACCTCAAGTGATTCGGCCAAGCTTAGTAAGGTAGGAAGGGAATGTTTTCCCTTCCAATTAAGCATTCTACCATGCTTAGAAATCATGCCAAATCATATAAAAGCAACCAAATACTCATTTCCCCAACAAAATCACAAATACTTCAAAATTCATTCAAAACCTAAAAATTCAAAACTTTAAGAAAATGAAAGGGGAAGGAAAATATTATTGCACTAAACTTTAAATTAAGCTTAATTAAGCTTGGAGAGCCTCAATCCTTGGCCCTCTCCTTCCCTTTGGAAGAGGGTTCTCCAACCTCTTCAAAGTAGGAAAACTAACATTAAAATCAAGAATTTACAAAAGAAATAAATGGAGCATGATTTAATGCATCAATTACAAATCTAAACCGTGAATTCTACTTATTAATTCATAAATTCAAAAATTCACAACTTACTTAGGTAGTAAACTCCAATTCCTTTGCTTAGGGGCTCCAATTACCACTTCTTTTACTTAATTCTTAAGGTTTAATCACTAAACTTTGATTTAATTCATCAATTTTAGGGTAGTTTAGAGGTAGAGAAATTGAACAAAAATGGAGGAGGAAGAAAAAGAAAGCTAATGTTGGAGATGGGAGAAGAAGAAGAGAGAATAGTGTTTTGGATAAGTTGTAGATTTTAATTAGCAATGTCAAACTTGGCTACTTCATTTTATGTCAAATGGATGGCTAGGATTAAGTCTCTAGAATTCTCATCCAAGGGCTCTAAATATTCATCAAATAATTCTCCTCTAATTATTATTTAACTCCACCAATTCATTAAATTGACTCCATAAAAATAATTCATCAATTATTCCTTAACATACTATACTAGAAAATACTATTCATTAAATACCTTAATTCTCCAAAAATATTTATGAAATATTTTCTACCCACCGAAATCATGCAAACACACTCCAAAAATATTAAATAACATAATGGACATCAATAGTAATTTTTTCGGACCAAAATAATACAAAGTTCCGGACCGATGTTACTATTCACAGGCCGATAAACTACTTTTGACCAATGATTTATTACCTACTTAATCATGAATAATTTATATCTTAACTTAAATTAATTAAGACTAATCACATAAAGTCTAATTAACTCCATGAATAATAATTATGCTCAATATCATTTTCGGGTCCAAATAAAATATTATTTATCTCTCGGCTGATACCATTCTTGACCCGAACCAAATCCCATTTTGAGATTCAAAATTTTAGGGTGTTACATGGAAAGTTTCCTCAAGGGAGTTGTGATATTAATGTCAATACTTGTTTTAAATGTCATCAGATAAGACATTTTGCTAGAGATTGTCCGATTTTCACAATACGATCGATGTCATCACTATCTTCTATGGGCAATGTGTCTAGACCCAACTTTTGTATCAGGTTCTAGATTTTTAGGCCAGTAAGGCCATGGTTCTTTTGGCAAAGGAAGATGTCAAAGGTCAGGACAAGTTTCATAGCAATATATAGTGGGACAAACACGACTTTTTCATCTAATGCAAGGGGATGCTCAAGCATCTAATGCTATGGTAGCAGGTATTATTACTATTTGTTCTTTTGAAGCACGAGTTTTGTTTGATCCTAGTGTTACCCATTCATTTATATCTCCTAAATTTGTTGCTAAGATAGAAAGGATGCTTGAATGATTAGATTTTCCTTTGTTGATATTCACACCCCTAAGTGAACCTATTTTCACCAATGCTGTTATTTCATATTGCCCTATGATTATTAAGGGTAAAGAGTTGCCCGCAAATTTGATTATTTTAGAAGTGATAGAATCTGATGTTGTTTTGGTCATGTATTGGTTAGCGAAGCATGATACAGTCATTCATTATAAGAGTAAAGACGTTACTTTTAATCTACCGAATGGCTTGATGCTTACTTATAAGACGGATAAAAGTATGGCTCCTTACAACTTAATTTCTACTATCATTGCTAGGAGAATGTTAAAGAAAGACTGTCGGGGGTATATAGTGCTGGCAAAAGACACTACTATTGCAAAAACCCGTAAGATAGAAGAAGTGCCAATAGTGAATGAGTTTCTAGATGCATTTCTAAAAAAACTACCTAGTCTTGCTCTCCAATGGCACAAGACTCAACTCATTCAAATATCGTTTGGACCTCGAACGGACTCCCAAAATCCTGAAAACTCAAAAACCAAAGGGGAAGGCCATCTTGGTAATTTTCCAGGATCAGTGCTAGCCAACCCAGCCGCAGCGTCGATCATACTGGTAGTGGCGCCATTCAGGCTACCGTTGGGACCCTCGACCGGCATCGGAAAGCAAATCTCTAGCACCATTTTCGAGGTGGTTGGTGCCGATCAGATTGACTCAGCCACCCCCTTTGCCTATAAAAGGCACACTCCCTCTCCCCCCCCCCATTCAAGCTCCTTTTGTTGCTTGATTGAGCACTTCTCAAGCATCAACGACTCTTATACTCTCTTTTGTGATTCTACAACCACAAAGTTCAACTTCACTCATCTTCCATAGTTGAGTTTAAAGCTTGACTTGGCTCTCAAAAGTCGATCCTAGTTAAGTGATTCATTATAAATCAAATCTAGCAACTCATTAATAATTCATCATTTAATAATATTATATAAGACTATAATACGGGTCCTCATACCATACCTTAGCATATATTTGGAGGAAGCCTCGACCTCGTTGGTCTACAACTCACCATAGAGCTCAGATCCAACTGTATCACAAGCACAAGGGTATAGTTACTCGAACTCAGACCTCTGTCAATTAAGCCCAGTTCATCTAGCACTTTATCAACTGTTAAGCCTAGTCCGTCCAACACTACGCATGCTTTAAGCTCGGACAGTCCAGCAAACTAAGCTCAGTCCATCAGGCAAATTTTCAAAACCAACTTTCAAACTAAGATTGTTGGTTAGATTATGGTGAGTTATCTAACGCTGGCATTTGGAAATCAAAGGTCTGATTATTTATTTTGCAACTCTCTAGGTTGCTAATCAGGGTTAGTGTGAACCCCTACCCCCATACGTACTCGCAATGTGGAAATGCGTATGACAAATGGATAGAAATGCACGTGATGTAAGAGAGTCGCCACCTTGTTTAATTATTTAAGGGTAAACTAGGAAAACCCTAAATGACTCCAATTT